>JAHIAM010004611.1:0-46303 GCA_021605205.1 Aegilops longissima
GCGACAAGGGCTTTGGCGCTTCAACATCAGCGAGATGGAGGCGAGACTTGAGGACTTTGGTGAAATCGGCGCTTTGGGTTGCGGAAGGCCACTTTCATCGGCACCTTACGGAGAGCCGGCGCAAACTTGGCGCGACTCCTCCGCCGATTGCTTTGGGATCTCCTCCGGGCCAGCTGGAACCCGTCGGCCGCCCTTGAAGAACAGGCTGAGTTTGGGCTGGGTTGGAGGTTCTCGTCGGTGGAAGTACCAAGATCCACCATCCCCAACTCCATCAGCTCGTTATGGATGCGGCGGCGGTGTCCACAAGACCTTCTATCCGATGCATTATGCTATCTACGAGATTACTCTGGCGATCACTGGCATTCGACAGCAGTTCCTCATTGGCCTTGATCTTCTCCAGCAGGCCGCTTCCCGTTCCTTGGCGCTTTCCAGCGTCTCCGTCAAGGTGGTGAGTTTCAGCTCCAGATCCGCCTTGGAGTCCTTGGCGGCATCGATTTCCTTGATCTTCTCGGAAGCGACCTTGCACCTTCGCCGAGGGTGTGGCGTCCTTCTCACGCTCGCGCTTCAACTCGGCGACCTCCTCGGCGCTTTACGGAGGTGGACTCCGGCTGAGCCACCCTCGTCTCCAATTCCTTCTTGGCGGCCTCGGCAGCGCGGCGGCATCCTTTGCTGCTGAAGTGGCCCGCCAATCGTTTGCTCGTGCGGCGAGATCTTCCTCATAGCTGTCGAGGTTGATCTTCCGCTGCGCTTGCTCACCTTCTTGTGCGAGAGCTTCTGCGGCAAGCCTCTGCTGCTCCTCGACCTCGCCCTTCTCCAAGATGAAGGTCGTGCGCTCCTCGACAAGCTGCTCCGCGCCTCTGCTATATCCGGAGAGTTTCTTTGTTGGCGGCGGAGCTCTTCCATGCGTTTCTCAAGTCAGCTCCGCCCTCGCGACAAGCGCCTCCTGGACTCCAGCTTGGCTTGTCGAGGCGCGGTGAGCGGCAACAACCTCCTTAGCAGCTGCTCCTCCTCGGGCTCACCGATGCTGCTGCTCGGAGCATCGACCAGCGACAGACCCGGCGGAGAGCAAGCAGTTCAGCGTCGAAGGTCTCCCCTCGGCTGTGCCCTGGGCTTGATGCCGGGGAGCTTGATAAAGACACCCTCGCCGGCCTTGAGATAGGCGCGGGCTGGGGCTCTTGGTCAGTGCGGCATCGGTGGCGGGAAGATCGGCGATCGGTGCGGCGCTGGCGCTCCTGCAGCCTCGGGGCCGTCGGTCGATCGCGGATCCTCCCGGCCTCTGCGCCCGGCCTTTGGCAACCTCCTGCCGGTGGGGCCATCGGCGCGGCCTCCTCCTCCATATTGGCGGCGTCGACATTGTGCCATGGCGTCCTCCTCTCGGCAGCCTCGGTCTCCATCGGAACTCCGGCGAGATGGATCGATGGTCGAGAAAAAGAAAAGAACAAGTCAAGCAAATGTTGAAAAGAAAACGAAGAAAAAAAAGAACCCAGGAAATTCTCAAACAAGAAAATTACCTGCAATGGGATCTGTTGCGCGGTCTCCACAACCGGAGGTCGTCGGCGCTGGCCCTTGTCGAGAAGCTCCCCTTGTCGGGAGGCCTCCCTTGAGGAAGCGCACCCTTGGTGGAGAGTTCTCCCTTGGCGGCGTGGTTGAAGCAAGCAGAACTTGGGAGTGACCTCGGTGCTTCTGATGAGGCTGCTCTGCTCCTACATAATTCAACAAACCAGATATCGATGGCGGAGAAGCACCCAAGCACACCTAACCATGAAGTAAACCAAACACTTCTGCTGGGGGCTGTGTTGGGGGCTGCTCTGTTGAAGTGTTGCGGGTCCGGCAAGGGAGTTCAGGCGTGCCCCCATGCATACAGAGGAATCATCTGAGACAACAACCACGGGGTCTTGGCTCTCTTGACGCCCTCTGAGCTGGCGTCACGAAGAAGGAGAAGGTTGAGTGAAGCCGATCGAGATATAAGAAAAAGCAATAAATTGAAGGGTTACAAGTAGCGGCGACAAGATCTTACTCTTCCTCTTCTTCCTCGGAGCTGAGGCGGAGAGATCAAGTCGCTCGGCACGGCAATTGGAGAAGATTCCCTCGGGCGCTTGGCGGGTGCGAGGGCGCGACTCGAAGACCCGCTCCGTCGGCGTGGCGGCATGGGCGCTCCAGCATGCTGTGATGCTTGTCGCGGTAAGCGCGTCGAGGCGGCGGCTGTTGGCCGTCTGCCGCCCGCCACTTCTCCGGTCTTGCGGGCGTCTCCCTAAGCGGGCGCGGGCTCCTCTGCGGCAAGCTGCTTGGCGGCGGATGGGAAGCGCCCGGCCGGCTCTTCGGATTGGCGTCGGGCTCGGCCTGCTCCTCCTCACCGACAAGCTCTTCTCGGTCGGCGAGACTTGCCGCCTCGGCTGTTTCCGCCTCCTCGGCAGTAACCCAAACGCACGGTGGCGGCAGCTTCGCGCCTCCTCCAACCTTGTGGCGTCGCGCCATCTCGATTAGCGGTGTCGGCGGGTGAGCCGTCTCTGCTCGTCTGCGCGGATCGGCACCTCCACCAAGTTGTCGAAGAACTGCTACGGCGTCGTCGGCGGGCTCTGTCAAGTTGGAGCGATTCCATGGGAATCGCTGGCAACATCATCGCGCGGATCTTTGTCAGCGGACGAGTTGTTGCACAAGGAGCGACTCCCTCGGCAACATGCACCACTCGGGGTGATCCGCATCGAGCTTGAACAACTCCGCAGCATGCCGTCCAGCTCCAAGGTAGTAAAATTCCAGTTCAGACCAGGCGCAGCCTCATGATGTCCGCCGCATTTTGGAATTCCCAAGCAGGCCTCCTCCTCTCCTGCAAAGGCGCAATCTGGCGCGAAGAAATCAGCGCCAACTGCTCCTCACGGTAAGCCCTGCTTGCGGAGGCATAAAATCTAATCATGGCAATCTTCAACTTGTCGTCCTCCGGTGCCAAGTTGCTCCAATCGTTACCGCGAACTATGGGAGTTTAGGCGCGAGGCGGTAAAGGCTGTGGCTCCTCTTCTAAGATCCAACACCAGTCAGCTCTCCACTCCTCCCACTTGCTCGCAACTCTCCGTCAAGATATGCTTCTTTCTTGCCGATCCTAGACACCATGCAATCCCTCCGGCAAGCGGCTCTCCTCTCTCTCAGCGGGGCATGAAGTAATGGCGGAAGAGTGCTACATTTGGGTGGACCCGACAAAGTTCTCGCGAGTGTGTGCAACGACCAAGGTAAGGGCGGCGTTGGGGTGAAATCAAGAGGCGGAGGCCATATGTGTTCATGACATCACGAAGAATTCAGAAAAGGGCATACGAGCCCTTGATGGAAAAGCGAAGAAAGGGTACCGATGGAAACCTTCTCGGATGTGGCGGCGGATATGACTCTCGTGTGGCAGTGCGCTCGGGTCTCCGTCGACGAAGAGATAATACAACTCCGCAGCTCCTTCTGTCAGCGAGGATCGAAGAGGGCCGCTCCTTCCATGGCGCCAGCTGAGCGCTGCGCCTCGGCGATTCCGCCCTTCCCTTGTCGGCCTTGAGCCATGAGGAGAGGTGGTGGAAGAGGGCGGCGGCGTTGGTGCACCGGTGGCAATGGAGGCGGGCGTCGCTCTCTTTGGGCTCGAGAAGAAAGAAGCGGCGGGGTTTACGATGTGACAGCAATGGCAAGTGGGCGTCCTGCCCTGTCCCCTGCTTATAAAGAGGGAGAGGGGAGGCGTTCGATTTTCCATTAAAAAAGCCCCGATATCCCCACGATGCCACGTCCGATGCGTGGCGTTAAGTGGGAGGTGTGGTGGGTCGAGGCGATAATGGCGTAATCCGGACCGGCGTGCCCGTGCCTTGTTTTGGGCCTGGCCCATGAGCTCGGCGCCCGTGTAGCCCGAGCCGGGGGCTCTGTCGGTGTACTAGAGTAGGGGTACCCTAGTATCCCGAACTTCGTGCGCAGACGATTCTGACACCAGCGGCGAGGCTGGCTGGTGACCATCAAGATCTTCCACGGCTCCTTTGAAGCCATTCGAGAACAAAGTAATCAAGGCCCGGCAAGAGGAGCTTGCGGGAAGATCCTCAAGGCACGAAGAAACAAGGCCCGGCAAGAGGAGCTTGCGGGAGGGCTGATGGCGACAAGCTCCGGCGCGACAAGAACCTTGCAGCGGCAAGGTGCTCGCGCCATGACAAGTGACCTCTCTTCATCTCGCTCCAGCTCATCCGTAGCGTGTCGCCATGGGGCTTTCCCAAGCACGCGTGTCGACGGGCTGTGCAGCCAGTGGGAGCAGCGATAAGCGGCAGCGACAAGCTGCCATCGTGGCAAGCAGGCGCGCCAGCGGTCCTGTTACCTTTGTTGAGGCGATTGAGGCGGGCATTTATGACTCTTGTCCCTTGCCGTCGAGTTAGGTATAGATCACTTGTACCACTGTACAAAGCGGTGTACCAACCTCTATTTTACTATCTTACCCTTATCTACTTGCCACATGTGGTGACCCCTTGTGCCTATAAAGGAGGCCCAAGTGCAGCGTGAAAGGGTTCGGTTCGACTCGGCTTAGTTCATTCGACTCATCTGAAGCCACACTCACTCAGGCTAGGTTTTGTAGCTCCCATTGCTCCCTAGCAAGAACACAATATAATCCACAAAGCAGCGGTAGGGTATTATCTCTCAGGAGAGCTCGAAGCTGGGTAAATCTGCTCGTGTGCATCGCTTGATCCGCTCTTTGTGCAACCTCCGCTCCCCTCCGAACCACAAGGGACCAGGTCCCATAGGTGTCACGTGGGCCACGATCAGCTTCCCGACACTCTATAGCCTAGTACAAATAATTCACACTAGAGTTGTTCTAGCTCTATAAGCTTGTACATATAATTTTACACTAGAGTTGAACTAGCTCTATAAGCTAGTTCAAATAATTTTACACTAGAGTTGAACTAGCTCTATAAGCTTGTACTAATAATTTTACACTAGAGTTGAACTAGCTCTATAAGCTAGTTCAAATAATTTTACATAGAGTTGAACTAGCTCTATAGCCTAGTACAAATAATTTTACACTAAATTTGAACTAGCTCTATAAGCTAGTTCAAATAACTTACACTAGAGTTGAACAAGCTGTATAAGCTTGTACAAATAATTTTACACTAGAGTTGAACTAGCTCTATAAGCTAGTTGAAATAATTTACACTAGAGTTGAACTAGCTCTATAGCATAGTACAAATAATTTTGCACTATAGTTGAACTAGCTCTATAAGCTAGTACACATAATTTTACACTAGAGTTGAACTAGCTCTATATGATTGTACAAATAATTTTACACTAGAGTTGACCTAGCTCTATAAGCTAGTTGAATAATTTTAAACTAGAGTTGAACTAGCTCTATAGCCTAGTACAAATAATTTTACACTAGAGTTGAACTAGCTCTATAAGCTAGTTGAATAATTTTCACTAGAGTTGAACTAGCTCTATAGCCTAGTACAAATAATTTTACACTAGAGTTGAACTAGCTCTATAAGCTAGTTCAAATAATTTACACTAGAGTTGAACTAGCTCTATAAGCTTGTACAAATAATTTTACACTAGAGTTGAACTAGATCTATAAGCAAGTACAACTAATTTTACACTAGATTTGAACTAGCTCTATAAGCTAGTTCAAATAATTTACACTAGAGTTGAACTAGCTCTATAGCCTAGTACAAATAATTTTGCACTAGAGTTGAACTAGCTCTATAAGCTAGTACAAATAATTTTACACTAGAGTTGAACTAGCTCTATAAGCTAGTTCAAATAATTTACACTAGATTTGAACTAGCTCTATAGACTAGTACAAATAATTTTACACTAGAGTTGAACTAGATCTATAAGATAGTTCAAATAATTCTACGCTAGAGTTGAACTAGCTCTATAAGCTTGTACAAATAATTTTACACTAGAGTTGAACTAGCTCTATAAGCTAGTTCAAATAATTTAACACTAGATTTGAACTAGCTCTCTATAGACTAGTACAAATAATTTTACACTAGAGTTGAACTAGATCTATAAGATAGTTCAAATAATTTTACGCTAGAGTTGAACTAGCTCTATAAGCTTGTACAAATAATTTTACACTAGAGTTGAACTAGCTCTATAAGCTTGTTCAAATAATTTTGAACTAGAGTTGAACTAGCTCTATGAGGTAGTTCAAAAATTTAACACTAGAGTTGAACTAGCTCTGTAAGCTAGTTCAAATAATTTACACTAGAGTTGAACTAGCTCTATAGCCTAGTACAAATAATTTTACACTAGAGTTGAATTAGCTCTATAAGCTAGTTCAAATAAGTTAACACTAGAGTTGAACTAGCTCTAAAGCCTAGTATAAATAATTTTACACTAGAGTTGAACTAGCTCTATAAGCTTGTACAAATAATTTTACACTAGAGTTGAACTAGCTCTATAAGCTAGTTCAAATAATTTTACACTAGAGTTGAACTAGCTCTATAAGCTAGTTCAAATAATTTACACTAGAGTTGAACTAGCTATATAAGCTAGTTAAAAAAAATTACACTAGAGTTGAACTAGCTCTATAAGCTTGTACAAATAATTTTACACTAGAGTTGAACTAGCTCCATAAGCTAGTACAAATAATTTTACACTAGAGTTGAAATAGCTCTATAAGCTTGTACAAATAATTTTACTCTATAGTTGAACTAGCTCTATAAACTAGTTCAAATAATTTTACACTAGAGTTAAACTAGCTCTATAGCCTAGTACAAATAATTTTACACTAGAGTTGAACTAGCTATATAAGCTAGTTCAAATAATTTTACACAAGAGTTGAACTAGCTCTATAAGCTTGTACAAATAATTTTACACTAGAGTTGAGCTAGCTCTATAAGCTAGTACACTAATTTTACACTAGAGTTGAACTAGCTCTATAAGCTTGTACAAATAATTTTACACTAGAGTTGAACTAGCTCTATAAGCTAGTTCAAATAATTTTACACTAGAGTTGAACTAGCTCTATAGCCTAGTACAAATAATTTTGCACTAGAGTTGAACTAGCTCTATAGGCTAGTACAAATAATTTTACACTAGAGTTGAACTAGCTCTATAAGCTAGTTCAAATAAATTTACACTAGAGTTGAACTAGCTCTATAGACTAGTACAAATAAATTTACACTAGAGTTGAACTAGATCTATAAGCTAGTTCAAATAATTTTACACTAGAGTTGAACTAGCTCTATAAGCTTGTACAAATAATTTTACACTAGAGTTGAACTAGCTCTATAAGCTAGTTCAAATAATTTTACACTAGAGTTGAACTAGCTCTATAAGCTAGTACAAATAATTTTACACTAGAGTTGAACTAGCTCTATAAGCTAGTTCAAAGAAATTTACACTAGAGTTGAACTAGCTCTATAAGCTTGTACAAATAATTTTACACTAGAGTTGAACTAGCTCTATAAGATAGTACAAATAATTTTACACTAGAGTTGAACTAGCTCTATAAGCTTGTACAAATAATTTTACACTAGAGTTGAACTAGCTCTATAGCCTAGTACAAATAATTTTACACTAGAGTTGAACTAGCTCTATAAGCTAGTTCAAATAATTTTCCACTAGAGTTGAACTAGCTCTATAGCCTAGTACAAATAATTTTACACTAGAGTTGAACTAGCTCTGTAGCCTACTACAAATAATTTTACACTAGAGTTGAACTAGCTCTATAAGCTAGTTCTCGATAATCTCACTCAAGAGAACTTATCTACGGAAGGTCTTTTAAGTGCCAGTTGTAACAGCACAGAAGTTCTAGCCCTCAACTACACCAGGTTAATTTTACACTAGAGTTGAACTAGCTCTATAAGCTAGTTCAAATAATTTTACACTAGAGTTGAACTAGCTCTATAAGCTTGTACAAATAATTTTACACTAGAGTTGAACTAGCTCTATAAGCAAGTACAACTAATTTTACACTAGATTTGAACTAGCTCTATAAGCTAGTTCAAATAATTACACTAGAGTTGAACTAGCTCTATAGCCTAGTATAAATAATTTTACACTAGAGTTGAACTAGCTCTATAAGCTAGTTCGAATAATTTTCCACTAGAGTTGAACTAGCTCTATAGCCTAGTACAAATAATTTTACACTAGAGTTGAACTAGCTCTATAAGCTAGTTCAAATAATTTTACACTAGAGTTGAACTAGCTCTATAAGCTTGTACAAATAATTTTACACTAGAGTTGAACTAGCTCTATAAGCAAGTACAACTAATTTTACACTAGATTTGAACTAGCTCTATAAGCTAGTTCAAATAATTTTACACTAGAGTTGAACTAGCTCTATAGCCTAGTACAAATAATTTTGCACTAGAGTTGAACTAGCTCTATAAGCTAGTACAAATAATTTTACACCAGAGTTGAACTAGCTCTATAAGCTAGTTCAAATAATTTTACACTAGATTTGAACTAGCTCTATAGACTAGTACAAATAATTTTGCACTAGAGTTGAACTAGATCTATAAGATAGTTCAAATAATTCTACGCTAGAGTTGAACTAGCTCTATAAGCTTGTACAAATAATTTTACACTAGAGTTGAACTAGCTCTATAAGCTAGTTCAAATAATTAACACTAGATTTGAACTAGCTCTCTATAGACTAGTACAAATAATTTTACACTAGAGTTGAACTAGATCTATAAGATAGTTCAAATAATTTTACACTAGAGTTGAACTAGCTCTATAAGCTTGTACAAATAATTTTACACTAGAGTTGAACTAGCTCTATAAGCTTGTTCAAATAATTTTGAACTAGAGTTGAACTAGCTCTATGAGGTAGTTCAAAAATTTAACACTAGAGTTGAACTAGCTGTAAGCTAGTTCAAATAATTTTACACTAGAGTTGAACTAGCTCTATAGCCTAGTACAAATAATTTTACACTAGAGTTGAATTAGCTCTATAAGCTAGTTCAAATAAGTTAACACTAGAGTTGAACTAGCTCTAAAGCCTAGTATAAATAATTTTACACTAGAGTTGAAGTAGCTCTGTAAGCTTGTACAAATAATTTTACACTAGAGTTGAACTAGCTCTATAAGCTAGTTCAAACAATGTTACACTAGAGTTGAACTAGCTCTATAAGCTAGTTCAAATAATTTTACCCTAGAGTTGAGCTAGCTATATAAGCTAGTTAAAAATAATTTACACTAGAGTTGAACTAGCTCTATAAGCTTGTACAAATAATTTTACACTAGAGTTGAACTAGCTCCATAAGCTAGTACAAATAATTTTACACTAGAGTTGAAATAGCTCTATAAGCTTGTACAAATAATTTTACTCTATAGTTGAACTAGCTCTATAAACTAGTTCAAATAATTTTACACTAGAGTTAAACTAGCTTTATAGCCTAGTACAAATAATTTTACACTAGAGTTGAACTAGCTATAAGCTAGTTCAAATAATTTTACACAAGAGTTGAACTAGCTCTATAAGCTTGTACAAATAATTTTACACTAGAGTTGAACTAGCTCTATAAGCTAGTACACTAATTTTACACTAGAGTTGAACTAGCTCTATAAGCTTGTACAAATAATTTTACACTAGAGTTGAACTAGCTCTATAAGCTAGTTCAAATAAATTTACACTAGAGTTGAACTAGCTCTATAGCCTAGTACAAATAATTTTGCACTAGAGTTGAACTAGCTCTATAGGCTAGTACAAATAATTTTACACTAGAGTTGAACTAGCTCTATAAGCTAGTTCAAATAAATTTACACTAGAGTTGAACTAGCTCTATAGACTAGTACAAATAATTTTACACTAGAGTTGAACTAGATCTATAAGCTAGTTCAAATAATTTTACGCTAGAGTTGAACTAGCTCTATAAGCTTGTACAAATAATTTTACACTAGAGTTGAACTAGCTCTATAAGCTAGTTCAAATAATTTTACACTAGAGTTGAACTAGCTCTATAAGCTAGTACAAATAATTTTACCCTAGAGTTGAGCTAGCTATATAAGCTAGTTCAAAGAAATTTACACTAGAGTTGAACTAGCTCCATAAGCTTGTACAAATAATTTTACACTAGAGTTGAACTAGCTCTATAAGATAGTACAAATAATTTTACACTAGAGTTGAACTAGCTCTATAAGCTTGTACAAATAATTTTACACTAGAGTTGAACTAGCTCTATAGCCTAGTACAAATAATTTTGCACTAGAGTTGAACTAGCTCTATAAGCTAGTTCAAATAATTTTCCACTAGAGTTGAACTAGCTCTATAGCCTAGTACAAATAATTTTACACTAGAGTTGAACTAGCTTTGTAGCCTACTACAAATAATTTTACACTAGAGTTGAACTAGCTCTATAAGCTAGTTCTCGATTAGTCTCACTCAAGAGAACTCATCTACACGGAAGGTCTTTTAAGTGCCAGTTGTACCCGCATAGAAGTTCTAGCCTCAACTACAAGTTAATTTTACACTAGAGTTGAACTAACTCTATAGCCTAGTACAAATAATTTTACACTAGAGGTTAACTAGCTCTATAAGCTAGTTCAAATAATTTTCACTAGATTTGAACTATCTCTATAGCCTAGTACAAATAATTTTACACTAGAGTTGAACTAGCTCTAAAAGCTTGTACAAATAATTTTACACTAGAGTTGAACTAGCTCTATAAGCTAGTTCAAATAATTTTACATTAGAGTTGAACTAGCTTAGAGCTAGTTCACATAATTTTACACTAGAGTTGATCTAGCGCTATAAGCTAGTCCAAATAATTTTACACTAGAGTTGAACTAGCTATATAAGCTAGTTCAAAAAAATTTACACGAGAGCTGAACTAGCTCTATAAGCTTGTACAAATAATTTTACGCTAGAGTTGAACTAGCTCTATAAGCTAGTACGAATAATTTTACACTAGAGTTGAACTAGCTCTATAGCCTAGTACAAATAATTTTGCACTAGAGTTGAACTAGCTTTATAAGCTAGTAAAAATAATTTTACACTAGAGTTGAACGACCTCTGTAAGCTAAGCTTGTACAAATAATTTTACACTAAATTTGAACTAGCTCTATAAGCTAGTTCAAATAATTTTACACTAGAGTTGAACTAACTCTCTAGCCTAGTACAAATAATTTTACACTAGAGTTGAACTAGCTCTATAAGCTAGTTCAAATATATTTACACTAGAGTTAAACTAGCTCTATAAGCTGGTACAAATAATTTTACATTAGAGTTGAACTAGCTCTATAAGATAGTTCAAATAATTTTACACTAGAGTTGAACTAGCTCTATAGCCTAGTACAAATAATTTTGCACTAGAGTTGAACTAGCTCTGTAGCCTACTACAAATAATTTTACACTAGAGTTGAACTAGCTCTATAAGCTAGTTCTCGATTAGTCTCACTCAAGAGAACTCATCTACACGGAAGGTCTTTTAAGTGCCAGTTGTACCCGCATAGAAGTTCTGCGCCCTCAACTACACCAGGTTAATTTTACACTAGAGTTGAACTAACTCTATAGCCTAGTACAAATAATTTTACACTAGAGGTTAACTAGCTCTATAAGCTAGTTCAAATAATTTTCCACTAGATTTGAACTATCTCTATAGCCTAGTACAAATAATTTTACACTAGAGTTGAACTAGCTCTAAAAGCTTGTACAAATAATTTTACACTAGAGTTGAACTAGCTCTATAAGCTAGTTCAAATAATTTTACATTAGAGTTGAACTATCTTAGAGCTAGTTCACATAATTTTACACTAGAGTTGATCTAGCGCTATAAGCTAGTCCAAATAATTTTACACTAGAGTTGAACTAGCTATATAAGCTAGTTCAAAAAAATTTACACGAGAGCTGAACTAGCTCTATAAGCTTGTACAAATAATTTTACGCTAGAGTTGAACTAGCTCTATAAGCTAGTACGAATAATTTTACACTAGAGTTGAACTAGCTCTATAGCCTAGTACAAATAATTTTGCACTAGAGTTGAACTAGCTTTATAAGCTAGTAAAAATAATTTTACACTAGAGTTGAACGACCTCTGTAAGCTAAGCTTGTACAAATAATTTTACACTAGATTTGAACTAGCTCTATAAGCTAGTTCAAATAATTTTACACTAGAGTTGAACTAACTCTATAGCCTAGTACAACTAATTTTACACTAGAGTTGAACTAGCTCTATAAGCTAGTTCAAATATATTTACACTAGAGTTAAACTAGCTCTATAAGCTGGTACAAATAATTTTACATTAGAGTTGAACTAGCTCTATAAGATAGTTCAAATAATTTTACACTAGAGTTGAACTAGCTCTATAGCCTAGTGCAAATAATTTTGCACTAGAGTTGAACTAGCTCTATAAGCTAGTACAAATAATTTTACACTAGAGTTGAACTAGCTCTATAAGCTTGTACAAATAATTTTACACTAGAGTTGAACTAGCTCTGTAAGCTAGTTTAAATAATTTTACACTAGAGTTGAACTAGCTCTATAGCCTAGTACAAATAATTTTACACTAGAGTTGAACTAGCTCTATAAGCTAGTTCAAATAATTTTCCACTAGAGTTGAACTAGCTCTATAGCCTAGTAGAAATAATTTTACACTAGAGTTGAGCTAGCTCTATAAGCTAGTTCAAATAATTTTATACTAGAGTTGAACTAGCTCTATAAGCTTGTACAAATAATTTTACCCTAGAGTTGAACTAGATCTATAAGCTAGTACAAATAACTTTACACTAGAGTTGAACTAGCTCTATAAGCTTCTACAAATAATTTTACACTAGAGTTGAACTAGCTCTATAAGCTAGTTCAAATAATTTACACAAGAGTTGAACTAGCTCTATAGCCAAGTACAAATAATTTTGCACTAGAGTTGAACTAGCTCTATAAGCTAGTACAAATAATTTTACACTAGAGTTGAACTAGTTCTATAAGCTAGTTGAAATAATTTTACACTAGAGTTGAACTAGCTCTATAGGCTAGTACAAATAATTTTACACTATAGTTGAACTAGATCTATAAGCTAGTTCAAATAATTTTACGCTAGAGTTGAACTAGCTCTATAAGCTTGTTCAAATAATTGGGAACTAGAGTTGAACTAGCTCTATGAGATAGTTCAAAAAATTCAACACTAGAGTTGAACTAGCTGTGTAAGCTATTTCAAATAATTTTTGTCGGGGAAGCTGATCGTGTCCCGCGATCACCTATGGGACCTTGTCCCTTGTGGTTCGGAGGGGGCGGAGGATGCACAAAGAGCGGATCGAGCGATGCACACGAGCAGATTTACCCAACTTTGAGCTCTCCGGGAGATAATACTCCTCTGCTGCTTTGTGGATTATATTGTGTTCTTGCTAGGGAGCAATGGGAGCTCAAAACCTAGCTTTGGCGTGTTCTCGTATGAGTCGAATGAACTAAGCGGGCAACCGAACCCTTTCTCACGTTGCACTTGGGCCTCCTTTTATAGGCACAAGGGGTCACCACAGTGTGGCAAGTAGACAAGGGTAAGATAAGTAAAACAGAGGTTGGTACACGCTTTATACGGTGTCTGATGATCTATACCTAACTCGGCGGCAAGGGACAAGAGTCATAAATGCCCGTCTCGATCGCTGAAACGAGGTAATGAGGGACCGTCAAGTGCGCCTCCGTTTGCCACGATGGTAGCTTGTCGCCGCTTATCGCTGCTCCCCTGGCTGCACAGTCCATCGACACGCGTTCTGGGAAAGCCCATGGCGACACGTTGGCGGATGAGCTGGGCGGAGATGAAGAGGTTGCTGCGCTGCAAGCGCTGCTGCGGCAGAACCCTTGTCGCGCTTGGGGCTCGGCGCTCACCAAGCCTTCGGCAAGCTCCTCTTGCGGGGCCTTGTTTCCTTCGTGCCTTGAGTGGTCTTCCGGCAAGCTCCTCTTGCGGGGCCTTGATTACTTTGTTCTCGAATGGCTCCAAAGGGCGCGAAAGATCTTGATGGTCACCGGGACAGCCCTGCCGCATGGGTGCTGCAACTGCCGTGTGCGAGTTGGGTGCTAGGGTACCCTACTCTAGTACACCGACAAGAGCCCGGGCTGGGCCACCACGGCGCCAAGCTCTGTTGGGCCAGGCCCAAAAAGCGAGTGCTGCAGACACGCTGTGTCAGATTACGCCATTACTAGCGCCTGGACCCACCACGCCTCCCACGAGCGTCACGCACGGACGTGGCGTCGTGGGGAGATCGTGGGGCTTTCTTTAATGGAAAATCGGGCGCCGCCCTCTCCCTCTTTATAAGCGAGAAGTGCAGGCAGGGCGCCCACTTGCCATTCTTGTCACATCGAAACCCCGCTGATTCCCCTTTCTTCTCGAGCCCAAAGAGGCGGCGCTCCGCCCCTCCATTGCCACGGTGCCACCAACGCCGTCGACCTCCTCCACCACCTCTCCCCATGGCTCCGAAGGCCGACAAGGGAAAAGGCGTAAAATCGGCCGAGGCGCAGCGGCTCGCGACGCTGCGGAAGGAGCGGGCCCTCTTCAATCCCCTGCTTGACAGGAAGGAGCTGCGGGAGCTGTACTATCTTTTCTGGTCGACGGAGACCCGGGCGCACCCGCGCACGAGAGTCATCTCCGCCGCCACATCGAGAAAGTTTCCATCGGGTACCCTTTCTTGGCGCTTTTCTTCCACTGCGGGCTCTGCCGCCCTTTTCTAATTCTTTTGCGATGTCATGAACACATATGGTCTCCGCCTCCTTGATTTCACCCCCAACGTCGTCCTCACCTTGGCGTTTCGCACACCTCTGCGAGAACGTGGGAGTCCACCAAATGTAGCACTCTTCGCCATTACTTCATGCCCAGAGAGAGAGAGCCGCTTGCGAAGGGATTGCATGGGTCTCTCGGGATCGGCAAGAAGGAAGCATATCTTGACGGAGAGCTGCGTAGAAAGTGGGAGGAGTGGAGAGCTGACTGGTGTTGGATCTTAGAGGAGGAGCCACAGCCTTTCACCGCCTGCGCCAAACTCCCATAGTCTTGCGGCAATGATTGGAGCAACTTGGCGCGGAGGGCGACAAGTTGAAGATTGTCGTGACTAGGATTTTGCGTCTCCGGCAAGCAGGGCTTACCGTAGGAGCTGTTGGCGCGGACTTCCTTCGCCGCCACATTGCGCCCTTGCGGGAGAGGAGGATGCTGCTGGGAATTCCAAAATGCGGCGGACATCATGAGGCTGCGCCGGGTCTGAACTGGAATTTTCTTGTCTTGGAGCTGGGCGGCATGCTGCGCGGAGTTGTTCAAGGCGATGCGGATCACCCGAGTGGTGCATGTTGCGAGGGAGTCGTGCCTTGTGCAACAACTCGTCGTTTGACAGCATCCAGCGATGATGCCGTTGTGCGATTCCCATGGAATCGTTCCAACTAGCGAGAGCCCGCCGACGACGTCGTGCAGCAGTTCTTCGACAACTTGGCGGAAGTGCCGATCCGCGCCGGCAAGCAAAGCGGCTCACCGCGACAGCACCGATCAAGAGATGGCGCGCGCCGCCGCGAGTTGGAGGAGGCGAAGCTGCCGCCGCCCGGCGTGTTTGGGTTTACCGTCGAGGCGGAAGCAGTTGAGGCGGCAAGTCTCGCCGATCGAGAAGAGCTTCGCCCGGTGAGGAGAGCAGGCCGAGCCAGCGTCAATCCGAAGAGCGCGGCGAAGCGCTTCCCCGCCGCCGTCAAGCAGCTTGCTGCGAGGAGGGCCAGCGGCCCCGCCAAAGAAACGCCTCCATAAGACCAGAGAAGTGGCGGGCGGCAGGCGGCCCAACAACCGCCTCGCCGCCCGACGCGCTCTACGCTGCAAGCACTTGTTGCATGCGGGAGGCCCATGCCGCCATGGCGGCAGAGGCGGGGTCTTGGAGCGCGGCCCTACGTCGCCAAGCGTCGAGGGAATCTTCTCCAATTAAATCGCGCGGGCGAATTTGATCTCTCTACCCTCAGCTCAGGAAGAAGAGGAAGAGTAAGATCTTATCCTTGCTACTTGTAATCCTCCAATTTATTGCTTTATTTTATATCTGGTGGCTTCACTCTGAACCTTCTCCTTCTTCAGGCCTTAGCTCGGAGAGGCGTCGAAGAGGGCCAAGACCCGGTGGTTGTCGTCTCGGATGATTCCCACAATGGCGGACAGAGGCACGTCTGGGACTCCTTGCGGACCAGCAACCCTTCAACAGAGCAGCCCCAGCACAGCCCAGGCGTAAGTGTTTGGTTTACTTCTCATGGTTAGGTGTGCTTGGGTGTTTCTCCGTCCGCGATATCTGGTTTGTTGAATTATGTAGGAGCGAGCAGCCTCATCGGGAAGCACCGAAGGTCACTCCCGAAGTTCTCCTTGCTTCAACTCGTCGCCAAGGAGAACTCTCCGCCTGGGGCGCTCTCCGGCAAGGAGGCCTCTCCGACAAGGGAGCTTCCCGACAAAGGCGGCGCCAGCGACCCTCCGGTTGTGGAGACCATGACAACAGATCCCATTGCAGGTAATTTTCTTGTTTGAAAACCTCCTTGGATTCTCTTTTCTTCTGTTCTTCTCTTGAAAACTTGCTTGACTAGTTCTTGCTCTCTCGATCGTGAGATCCATCTGCCGGAGAACCGATGGGCCGAGGCTGCCCGGCGAGGAGGCCTTCGCGAGCAACAATGTCGGCGCCGCCAACATGGAGGAGGAGGCCGGCGCCGATGGGTCCGCTTGGCGAGAGGCCGCCAAGGCTCTTTGGCCTTGAGCAGCTGGGAGGGATCTGGCGATCGCCCAGCAGTCCTGAGGCCGCAGGAGGCGCCAGCGCTGCACCGACCGCCGATCCTCCGCCACCGATGCCGCACTGGACTCGAAGAGCCCCAGCCCTGCGCCTATCTCGAAGGCGGCGAGGGTGTCTTTATCAAGCTCCCATGGGCATCAAGCTCTAGGGCACCGGCGAAGGAGACCTTGACGGAACCCTTGCCTCCGCCGGGCTGTCGCTGGTCGGCGCTCGAGCAGCAGCAGCGGTGAGCTGAGGAGGAGCAGCTGCTAAAGAGGTTGTTGTCGCTCTACCGCGCCCGACAAGCCAAGCTGGAGTCGAGGAGGCGCTTGTCGCGAGGCAGGAGCTGACTTGGAGAAAGCGCGGAAGAGCTCCGCGCGCCAACAAAAAACTCTCCGGGATATAGCAGAGGCGGGAGCAGCTTGTTGAGGCGCCTGGCCTTCATCTTGGAGAAGGCCGAGGTCGAGGCAGCAGAGGCTTGCGGCGAAGCTCTCGCAAGAAGGTGAGCTGGCGCAGCGGAAGATCAACCTCGACAGCTATGAGGAAGATCTCGCCGTCTTGTGAGCAATCGATTGGCGGGCCACTTCAGGAGGCAAAGGATGCTGCTGCGGCTGCCGAGGCCGCCAAGAAGAATTGGAGGCGAGGTGGCTCAGCTGGAGTCCACCCTCTGAAAAGCGCCGAGGAGGTCGCCGGGTTGAAGCCTTGGCCGAGAAGGACGCCTACACCCTCGGCGAGTTGCAAGGTCGCCATTGAAAAGATCAAAGAGCTCGATGCCGCCAAGGACTCCAAAGGCGGATCTGGAGTTAAACGACCACCTTGACAGAGAGGCTGAGCGGCGCCAAGGAGGCGGAAGCGGGCCTCTTTGGAGAAGATTAAAGCCAATGAAGAGCTGTTGGCGAATGCGCGACTACCAGAATGATCTCAGAGATAGCATAATGCCTTTGGACGGAAGGTCTTGTGGACACGGCGTCGGCATCCATAATGAGCTGATGGGGCTGGGGATGGTGGATCTTGGGTACTCCACCGAGCGAGAACCTCCAACCCAGCGTCAAGCTCAGCCTATTCTTCAAGGCGTCTTGCGGGTCTCCAGTGGTTCGGGAGAAATCCCAAAAGCAAGCTGGCAGAGGAGTCGCGCCAAGTTTGCGCGGAGGGGCTCTCAAAAGGTCTTGATGAAAGTGGCCTTCCGCAACCCAGGCGTCGACTTCACCAAAGTTCTCAAGTCCCTGCCTCCATCTGCTGACGTTGAAGCGCTCAAGGCCCTTGTCGCACCCATTGTGGACAGGGTGAGCGGAGTCAAGAGGCTCGATGGCGACCGCGTAGACTAGGCCGCCAAGCTTATCTTTCTCTTGTCGCTGTAGATCATGTTTAGGCAAAAAATTTATTAGATCTGTGACAAGTTATTTCTGTATTATACTCTATCTTAGGCGATTGAATGCAATGTTATTTCCTTTACTTGACTCCTTCCCTTGGATGTTTGTGCCCTACGCTTTTAGGGGAACTTGTCGGTGCGAACACCTTTGCATGGCGCTGAGTCGGAACTTCGGTAGCCTCTTTGGCGATGTTGCCTCTGACAAGCAACCTTGTCGCAACTAGTTGCAGCACGCTTAAGTTGTTGAGCGGGCTCGAAACAAAGTAAGGGCGCAAGCTAGTCGCGAGTTGGTTCCTCCGCTCACAGGTTTTCCATACAAAGTACTATCGTTCGAGGAAGATAACTTAAAAAGTTTAAAAACTGGTTGCTTAAACTTAGCTTCTCTGTTGTTCACTTCCCGGCAAGGCGACAGTTCCTCGAGCGACGCTTGGTGGCCCACACCATTATCTTCTCCTCCCCCCCCCCGGTTAACTTGTGGGTGGATGAACCTTCTTCTTGTTTGAGAAGAAAGAAGAGAAAATAAAGTTATGGAGCCTAGTGGCTCGTTATTGCTTACCGGGTGTGGATGCTGCACAAAATGTTAGATAACACATGCATAAAGGATTATGAAAGCATGCATTTGACAAGTTGTGCGCAACACATGAGCTTCTTGATGCACGGGTCTGCGCCCGGCTTTGTACAAAGGATTACATGCAACATCGACAAGACTTGTACAAAGGGTGGTTGCGGAGCAGGTTCGCAACCGCGCCTATGGGTAAAACTTACGAAGATGCTCTATATTCCAGGAGTTGCTCACGGGCGCCATCTTGGTCTCAAAGCGGACAGCGCCAGGCCTAGTGATTTCGTTTCACCCGATAAGGGCCTTCCCACTTGGCGTCAACTTGTTGGAATTCTTGGCGGGACTGCGCGCGAAGAACAAGGTCGCCTTCCTCGAAGCTTCGGCACTAACTGCGGCTATGGTAGCGGCGCAAAGCTTGCTGGTAACGAGCAGCTCGTCAGCAGAACTGAAGGCGATCCTCCTCAAGGAGCAGCGCGTCATCTTGTCGCAGCTGCTCTTGCTCAAACTCATCATAGCGAGTACTCGAGGTGACCCGTATACGAGTTCCGTGGGGAGAACTGCCTCTGCTCCATAGACTAGAGCGAAAGGTGTCTGGCCAGTGGCTCGATTTGGCATCGTCCTCGGTTGCCGGCTCATCATCCGCCTCCCTTTCCGCTAGGTGTTGCTCAATTACTTTCCTGGGAACACCGGGGATGTCAGATGGTTGCCATGCAAACACATCGACATTCGCCCGCAGGAAAGCAACGAGCTCGCCTTCCTATTTAGGGTCAAGCGTGGCACTGATGGTGAAGGAACCACCAGTGCCGTCCTCCTTGGCGGGCACCTTCTTGGTCTTCGACGGAGCTGCCATCATCTTCTTGCACTTGCCAGTGGAGCTCGATGGTGCATCCTCGATGGTAGCGCAGCACTCTGAAGAGGTGCGCTTGCCGGAGTGGGCATCAGAACTCTTGCCGGACTTGGTGGTCTTCTTCTTCCCCCCGGGAGCTTCAGCGGCGAGTGGTTTGATATCTGTCGTAGCTGCTGCATCCCGGTAAATCTTGTCGGCGCAGATAAGCGCATCCTTCTTGTCGCCATGGACAGAAATGACGCTTATCGGGCCGGGCATCTTGAGTAAATTGTAGGCGTAATGAGAAGCTGCCATGAACTTGGCAAGCGCTAGACGGCCAAGTATGCCATTGTAGGGCAATGGGAACTCGGCAACGTCGAATGTGACCTTCTTAGTTCTGAAGTTTAGCTCACTACCAAATGTTACCGGCAATGTGATCTTCCCTTTGGGCTTGCTCCTTCCTGGGTTGATTCCTTGGAAAGTACCAGTCTCTTCGAGCTCGCTGTCAGGGATTTGAAGCTGTTGGAGCACTGCAGAGGAGATCAGGTTCAGGCCGGCCCCGCCGTCAACCAACATCTTTGTGACCTTGAGGTTGCGGATAGTTGGCGATACCAACATCGGCAAGCACCCGACCGCAGTGATGCAATCAGGGTGATCCTCAATGTCAAAGATGATGGGCGTGCTGGACCACTTCAGAGGTTTGCGCGACTCTATGGATGGTTCTGCTGCATTAAACTCACGCATCCATTGCTTGAGTTGGCGGTGCGAGGTATGCAGAGAAGCACCACCGTCAACGCAAAGGACCTCCATTGCCTTCTGAAACTCCTGCTCATCAGCTTCATCGTCTTCCATGTATTCATCATCTTCATCTTCGTCTTCTTCCTTGTCGCGGCCGCGGGGAGGTTTGTCTCCTTGCCGCTGCTTGGCCTTGCCGCGGCGCCCTCCCCGACCGGGTCTCTTCTTACTTGCCGCACCAGCACCTCCCTGGACCTTCTCCTTGTCTCGCCGCTCGTATTCAGCCCTCTGTAGCTCAACAAGCTGCTCGACTTTCTTGCAGCTCTAGAGATCGTGGCCCTTGGTGCGGTGGATCTTACAGTACTGCTTGTTGGAGCTGTCAGGCTTATCGGCGGCTGCCACAGCTTGGCGGTCGTTGTCAGCGGCAACCTCCTTGCTGGAGCCACCAGCCTTGGCTTTGTTGGCGGCACCATCCTTGCCAGACTGCTCGACAACTAGTACTTCTTGGTTTTCTTCTTTCGTTGTTTCGCGTCGGCTCTTCCTTGCCAGGCGGTCTCCTCCTTGTCCGACTCTGCTCCCACATTCTCTCTGAAGTCTTCTTCCTTCTTGGTAGATGCACACTTGTCGGCCAGGCGTAGAGCTCGCCGACGTCTTTCACTTTGCACATTGCCATCTCCTCCCTCATCCTGCGGTTTCGCACATTCTGATGAAATGCACTAATCACCGCGGCAGGGTGGACATCTGGGATGTTGTAATGCACACAGCTGAATCTCTAGATGAATTTGCTTGAGGACTCTCCTTCCTACAGGCGAGCAAGTGAAGGTCACTCTCTTGGCCATGAGGCTTGTGGCCGCCTGTGAAGGCGCCGACAAACTGATGGCACAAATCCGCCCAAGAAGAAATAGAGCTTTCCGGCAAGTGCATGAGCCAAGATCTGACGTTTGGCTTGAGCACCAGAGGGAAGTAGTTGGCAAGAATCTTGTCGTCTTGTCCCCCCGCAGCCTGCACCGCGATGGTGTAGATGTTGAGGAACTCCGATGGGTGTGTCCTGCCATCATATTTCTCCGGCACATCTGGCTTGAAGTTTTTCTTGTCGGGCCACTGGACTTGCCGCAGCTCACGAGTGAACGCAGGGCAACCTACTGCGTACGGCAAGTCGCCTGGTTCCCCTGGCGCATGCATATCGACAGTGGGCCCGGCGCGTTGGTCGGATTGACGCCGCGGTTCCCTTCGGCGCTCGATACGGGTTCGAGCGTCTTCTTCTTGTCGTTCTTTAAGAACTTGCCGCTGATCACGGCGGGCTCGTGGATCCGACGACGCGGTGGAGTCGCTGTCGATGTGGATCTGAGGAGCTGGTGATCTTGGCCTTCGGGAAGGGGAGTGCATGGTGGTGTCTCCCCCGCAGGTTTCATCGCCACCGGCTTGTGCCTTGTCGCCTCACCGCGGCAAGGACGCAGTTGGTTGCCGCGGGACGTCGCCGTTGGCAAAGCCGATGAGACTCTGAATTGTGGCCCTCCACTCGTCGACCTTGTCGGCCGTTGGAGGGTAGTCTAAGTAGCTGAGCTCGCCAAGGCTTCGCTGGAGTAGTGGGTGGCAATGGCGTGCGTGGCGAGGAACGGATGTGCTCGGACTCTAACCAAGTTAGGAGGAGCAGCATCCATGGCGACCGTACTCCACTCGTTCCGCATCTTTGGTGTGCATGCGGGTCTCGAGGGCCTCGGGATCCTCCAGCTTGGCCTTGATCCAACGAGCGTATGGTGCTGCGAGCATCATGACACCGTCGGTCCTTGGACCTGGCGGCGTTGTGGGCTCTCTCGACGACGCCCGTTCCTCCGCCAGTGTTTTCCCCACCACCCGTCAGCTCCGGTGGTGGTGGGTTCGATGCGGACGGCTCTGCTGCTGCCGAAGACTTCTTCTTCGGCGCCATGTTGATGAAGATGATGATGAAGTTGCTCGTGTGACCGCTGGATTAGGTTCACACAGCCTCGACGCCCCCCTACCTGGCGCGCCAAAGATGTCGGGAAGCTGATCGTGTCCCGCGATCACCTATGGGACCTGGTCCCTTGTGGTTCGGAGGGGGCGGAGGATGCACAAAAAGCGGATCGAGCGATGCACACGAGCAGATTTACCCAGCCGGAGCTCTTCGGGAGATAATACTCCTACTACTGCTTTGTGGATTATATTGTGTTCTTGCTAGGGAGCAATGGGAGCTCAAAACCTAGCTGGCGTGGCCTCGTATGAGTCGAATGAACTAAGCGGGCGAACCGAACCCTTTCACGTTGCACTTGGGCCTCCTTTTATAGGCACAAGGGGTCACCACAGTGGCAAGTAGACAAGGGTAAGATAGTAAAACAGAGGTTGGTACACGCTTTGTACAGTGTACAGATGATCTATACCTAACTCGACGGCAAGGGACAAGAGTCATAAATGCCCATCTCGATCGCTGAACGAGGTAACGAGGACCGTCAAGTGCGCCTCCGTTTGCCACGATGGTAGCTTGTCAGCGCCGCTTATCGCTGCTCCCCGCTGGCTGCACAGCCCATCGACACGCGTTGGCGGATGAGCTGGAGCGGAGATGATCCGGCAAGACTCCGGTGGTTGTCATCGAAGACGATCCCCCCGCTGCGACGGGAGGCGCGTCTGAGACCCCCTTGACAGATCCGGCAACCCTTCCACAGAGCAGCTCCCAGCACGGCCCCCAGCGTAAGTAATTGGTTTATTTCTTACGGTTAGGTGTGCATGGGTGCTCCTTCTTTACTGATATCTGACTTGTTGATTTGTGTAGGAGCAGAGCAGCCTCATCAGGAGGCCCCGGAGGTCACTCCCGAAGTTCTTTCTGCTTCAACTACGCCGCCAAGGGAGAATTCTCCGGCAAGGGAGCGCTCTCCGGCAAGGGAGGCCTCTCCGACAAGGGATGCGTCTCCGACAAGGGGCAGCGCCACGATCCTCCGGTGGTGGAAACCGCGGCCACAGATCCCATCGCAGGTAATCTCCTTGCTTGAAAATTTCCCTTGGGTTCCTTTTCTTCTGTTCTTCTTTTCGAACATTTGCTTGACTGCCCTTTCTTTTTCTGATCATCAGATCCATCTGCCAGAGAGCCGATGGAGACTGAGGTTGCCGGCGAGGAGGAGCGCTTGGCAACAATGGCAACGCCGCCAACATGGAGGAGGAGGCGGCGCCGATGGGTCCGCCGGCGAGGAGGCCGCCAAGGCTCTGGCCCAAAGGCTGGGAGGGTGCGGTGATCGTCTCGGCGACCACGAGGCGCAGGAGCGCCAGCGCTATGCCGACCGTCGATCCCTCCGCCACCGATGCAGCACCAGGCTCTGAAGAGCCCAGCCAGCGCCTACGAAGGCGGCGACGGTGTCTTCATCAAGCTTCCATGGGCGTCGAGCTCCAGGCGCCGGTCGAGGGAGACCTTGACGAGGAGCTGCTCGCCTCGCTGGGCTGTCGCTGGTTGACGCGCCAAGCAGCAGCGATGGCGAGTCGAGGAGGCAGCTGCTGAAAAAGCTGATGTCGCTCTACCGCGCCCGACAAGCTAAGCTGGAGTCGCGGGAAGCACTTGTCGCGAGGGCGGAGCTGACATGGAGAAGCGCGAAGAGCTCCGCGCGGCAACAAGGAAACTCTCCGGGCGTAGCGAAGCGCGAGAGCAACTTGCGAGAGGCGCACGGCCTTCATCTGGAGAAGGCCGAGGTCGAGGAGCAGCAAAGGCTTGCGGCGAGAAGCTATCTGCAAGAAAAGCGGTGGCGCAGCGGAAGATCAACCTCGACAGCTATGAGGAAGATCTACGCAGCGAGCAATCAATTGGCGGAGCACTCAAGGAGGCAAAGGGGCTGCCGCTGCGAGGCCGCCAAGAAGGAGTTAGAGGCGAGGTGGCGCGGCTGGAGGCCACCCTCCGGAAGAGTGGCGAGGAGGTCACCGCTGAAGCACGCAAGCGAGAAGGACGCCTACACTCTTGGCGAGTTGCAGGTTCGTCTCGTTGAGAAGATCAAAAGCTCGACACCGCCAAGGACTCAAAGGCAGATCTTGAGCTGAAGCTGTCCACCACAGCGGAGGCGCCGGGCGGCGCCAAGGAGCGGGAAGTGGGTTTGTTGGAGAAGATCAAGGCCAATGAGGAGCTCTTTGGCGAATGCCACGACGCCCATACTACCTTCAAGGAGAGCGTGATGCCTTTGGATGGAGGGCCTTGTGGATCTGCCGCCGCCATTGACAAGTGGTGATGGAGATGGGGATGGTGGATCTCGGGTACTCCACCGACGAGCATCTCAGCCCAGCGCCAAGCTCAGCCTGTTCTTCAAGAGGCGTGTTGGCGGCTCTCCGGTGACTCGGGAGGAGATCCCAAAGCAGCTGGCCGGCAGTCGCGCCAAATCTGTCTGAGGGCTCTTGAAGGTGTTGATGAAGGTGGCCTTCCGCAATCCAGCGTCGGCTTCGCCAGCGTCCTCAAGTCCTCGCCGCCGATTGCGGCGTTGAAGCGCTCAAGGCCCTTATCGCACCCATTGTGGACAGGGTGGCGGAGTCAAGAGGGTTGATGGCGACCGCGTGGACTAGGCCGCCAAGTTTATCTTTCCCTTGTCACTGTTGATCATGTTTAGAACAATTTATTAGATCTGTGACAAGTTATTTTTGTAATATACTCTATCTTAGGCAACGATTGCAATGTTATTTCCTTTACTTGATTCTTTCCTTTGTATGTTTGTGCCCTACGCTTTTAGGGAACTTGTCGGCGTGGGCACATTTGCCGCGAGCGCTGAGTGCGGAACGTCAGCAGCCTGTCGGCGATGCCGCCTCCGACAAGCAACCTTATCGCAACTGGTTGCAGCTCACTTAAGTTGTTGAGCGGACTCGAAACAAAGTAAGGCGCAAACCAGCCATGAGTTGGTTCCTTCGCGCTGAGTTTCCATACAAAGTACTATCGTTCGAGGAAGATAACTTAAAAATTTAAAACTGATTGCTCAAACTTTGGCAACTTAGCTTTTATGTCGTTTTCTCTCCGGCAAGCGATACTTCCTCGGCGA
Source organism: Aegilops longissima (assembly GCA_021605205.1). Lineage (NCBI taxonomy): Eukaryota > Viridiplantae > Streptophyta > Magnoliopsida > Poales > Poaceae > Aegilops > Aegilops longissima. Next base: position 25,138 of record JAHIAM010004611.1, read on the forward strand.
CACTTGGTGGCCCACATTATTATCTCCTCCCCGGCTAACTTGTGGGCGAAGGAACCTTCCTTTCTTATGAGAAGAAAGAAGAAAATAAAGTTATGGAGCCTAGTGGCTCGTTATTGCTTACCGGGTGTGGATGCTGCACAAAATGTTAGATAACACATGCATAAAGGATTATGAAAGCATGCATTTGACAAGTTGTGCGCAACACATGAGCTTTACTGATGCATGGGGTCTGCGCCCGGCTTTGTACAAAGGATTACATGCAACATTGGCAAGACTTGTACAAAAGGGTGGTTGCGGAAGGTTCCGCAATCGCGCCTCTATAGGTAAAACTTACGAAGATGCTCTATATTCCAGGAGTTGCTCACGGGCGCCATCTTCGGTCTCAAAGCGGACAGCGCCGAGCCTAGTGACTCGTTTCACCCGATAAGGGCCTTCCCACTTCGGCGTCAACTTTTTGGAATTCTTGGCGGACTAAACGCGCCGAAGAACAAGGTCGCCTTCCTCGAAGCTTCTGGCACTAACTTTGCGGCTATGGTAGCGGTGCAAAGCTTGCTGGTAACGAGCAGCTCGTACAGCAGCCTGAAGATGATCCTCCTCAAGGAGCAGCGCGTCATCTTGTCGTAGCTGCTCTTGCTCAAGCTCATCATAAGCGAGTACTCGAGGTGACCCGTATACGAGTTCCGTGGGGAGAACTGCCTCTGCTCCATAGACTAGAGCGAAAGGTGTCTGGCCAGTGGCTCGATTTGGCGTCGTCCTGATCGACCAAAGAACCACCGGCAGCTCCTCGATCCAGTTTCTTCCGCACTTGTGCATCCTGTCGAAAGTTCTGGTCTTGAGTCCTCGCAGCACTTCAGCGTTTGCCCTCTCTGCTTGACCGTTGCTCCTTGGATGAGCAACAGAAGCAAAGCAGACCTTGGCACCAAGATCTTGGACGTATTGCATGAAGGTGCGGCTCGTGAATTGTGTGCCGTTGTCGGTGATGATCCGGTTAGGAATCCCAAAACGGCAAACAATTGACCTGAAGAACTTGACTGCTGACTGTGCTGTCACCTTCCTCACTACTTCCACTTCCGGCCACTTTGTGAACTTGTCGATTGTGACGTACAAGTACTCAAAGCCCCGACAGCTTCGGGGAAGGGCCGAGATGTCGAGCCCCAGATCGAAAATGGCCAGGATAAAGGGATCTTCTGGAGAGCTTGAGCTGGCTGGTGTATCTGCTTGGAATGGAACTGGCACACTTCACACTTGGTTACTTGGGCAGTTGCATCCTGGAGGGCTGTCGGCCAGAAGAAATCTTGCCGGAAAGCTTTGCCGGCAAGTGCTCTTGCTCCAATGTGGTGACCACATATGCCTCCATGTATCTCTCGCCAACAGCTTACATCCATCTTTCCGGCAAATACACTTCAATTTCACACCGTTGAGTCTTCTTACATGCAGGATGTTGTCAACAAACTGGTACATACTTGACTGCCGGGCTACTCTTTCCGCTTCTTCTTGCTCTTCGGGAAGTTCTCCTGTCTGAAGGAAATGGACGATCTGCTGTGCCCATGTTGGAGCTTGCGGCTCGACAACAAGGACTAAAGGCTCATCTACCACTGCGGGAACATTAGTTTCCACGGCAAGAACCTGTGGTTCTGCCGGAGCTTGATGATCCCCAACAAGCTTGCCGGAGCAAAGCTTGTCGGGAGCGTCTGCTTCAACGAAACAAACCACAGGGTTTGTCGGAGCAGACTGCTCCTCAGTGATATTTGCATTGATTTTAGGGACCTTCTTGGCGGCGGCTCCAGGGAGCTCTACCGGAAAGTAGTCAGCAGAAACCAACTTCCTCTTCTTGTTCTGTCCAGTTGATGGTGTTACAGTTGGTTGAGTCAGCTTGAGCACAAAAATCCCTGGTTCCACAGGTAACTTGAGTGCGGCACATTTGGAGAGGCCATCAGCAATATCATTCTGAGCTCTTGGAACATGTTCCATTTGCAGGCCTTCAAAGTGTTCTTCTAGCTTTCTTACTTCATCAACATAGGCTTCCAACAACGGACTCTGATAATCTTTGTTTACTTGGCGGATGACAAGCTGCGAGTCTCCCCTGACAATAAGCTTCCTGATCCCAAGGTCCACTACAATCCTGAGACCGGCAAGCAAACCTTCATACTCTGCAGTATTATTTGTTGCTTGCTCCTTGGGAAAGTGCATCTGGACTATGTACTTGAGGTGCCCTCCGGTGGGAGCGATAAGCAGCACGCCGGCACCGGCGCCTTGCAGCGAGAAGGCACCATCAAAGTACATCAGCTACTCTTTACTTGCTTCCTTGACGGGGATGCTCGTCTCTGGAATTTCTTCATCTTGCGTCGGCGTCCACTCTGCTATAAATTCTGCCAGTGCTCTGCTTTGGATGGTTGAAGTTCTTTCAAACTTGAGGCCAAAGCTTGACAGTTCTAGTGCCCACTCGACAATCCTGCTGTTGCTTTGAATTTTGCAATATCCTCTTCAGCGGAAAGCGAGTGACATTGTTATCTCATGTGCTTGGAATTAATGGCGCAGCTTTCTCGAGGCCATGAGGAGGCGAAAAGCAATTTCGCACACAGTACCTTGAACTAGCCCCTGCAGAAGGGAACCGACAAAGTAGACCGGACGCTGCACCATCCTTTTTCGCATCTTCTCGCAATCCTGCGCAGATCCGTCCTTGTTGGGACGAGCTTGTGGCGAAGCCCCCTGCTTGTCGCTGGATGCATCTGCCTCGGTTGCCGGCTCATCATCCGCCTCCCTTTCCGCTACTAACGCAGCACTAACCACTTGATTGGTTGCCGCTATGTATAGCAGCAACTTCTCTTGTGGCCTAGGTGCGACAAGTATTGAGTGGAGGGCAGTACCTCTTCAAGTCTGCAGCGCAGCCTCCGCTTCGAGTCCATTTCATTGGACCTGCCTTTTCAAAACCTTGAAAAATGGCAGGCGCTCAGCAGACCTAGAGATAAACCTGCTGAGAGCAGCCACGCAACCAGCAAGTCTTCGAACATCCTTGACGCGCTTTGGTGCTTCAATCTGCTCAATGGCCTTGATCTTGTCGGGATTGGCTTCAATTCCCCGCTGCGACACGAAGAACCCGAGAAGCTTGCTGGAGGGAACTCCAAACACGCACTTCTCGGGATTGAGCTTGAGGTTGATCTTGCGCAGATTTGCAAAGGTCTCATCCAAATCTTGAACCAGAGTTGCTTTGTCCTTGCTCTTGACCACTATGTCAGCCATGTATGCTTCTACATTTCTATGCATTTTGGGCTCAAAAGCGTCATGGACCACTCTTGCAAACGTTGAACCAGCATTCTTCAAACCGAAAGGCATCCGTATGAAACAGTATGTGCCACATGGTGTAATGAATGCGGTTTTCTCTTCATCCTCTTCTCCATGAAGATCTGATGATATCCTGAGTATGCATCAAGAAATGAAAGCAAATCGCATCCAGCCGTGGAGTCAACAATCTGGTCAATACGTGGCAAGGGAAATGGGTCTTTGGGACAAGCTTTATTAACATCTGTGAAGTCAATACAAAGTCTCCATTTCCCATTTGCCTTGCGTACAACTACCGGATTGGCCAACCACGTGGGATGGAGCACTCCTCTAACAAGGCCTGCTGCTTCCAGTTTCTTGATCTCTTCTGCAATGAACTCTTGGCGCTCCACTGCCTGCTTCCTGACTTTTTGCTTGACGGGCCGCGCATGAGGACAGACAGCTAAGTGGTGCTCAATTACTTTCCTAGGAACACCGGGGATGTCAGATGGTTGCCACGCAAACACATCAACATTCGCCCGCAGGAAAGCAACGAGCTCTCCTTCCTATTTAGGATCGAGAGTGGCACTGATGGTGAAGGTACCACCATTGCCGCCCTCCTTGGCGGACATCCTCTTGGTCTTCGGCGGAGCTGCCATCATCTTCTTGCACTTGCCGGTGGAGCTCGATGGTGCGTCCTCGACGGTAGCGCAGCACTCCGAAGAGGTGCGCTTGCCGGAGTGGGCATCAGAGCTCTTGCCGGACAAAGTGGTCTTCTTCTTCCCCCTGGGAGCTTCAGCGGCAAGTGACTTGCTTTCTGTCGCAGCTGCTGCTTCCCGGTAAATCTTGTCGGCGCAGATAAGAGCATCTTTCTTGTCGCCATGAACAGAAATGACACTTATCGGGCCGGGCATCTTGAGCAAATTGTATGCATAATGAGAGGCTGCCATGAACTTGGCGAGTCTTTGGGCGGCCAAGTATTCCATTGTAAGGCAATGGGAAATCAGCAACGTCAAATGTAACCCTCTCGATCCTGAAATTCAGTTCGCTGCCAAATGCTACCGCAGCGTGATCTTCCCTTTCGCTTGCTCCTTCTGGGTTGATTCCTTGAAAGTGCCGTCTCTTGAGCTCATTGTCGGGATTTGAAGCTTCGGAGCACTTCGCGGAGGAGATCAGGTTTAGGCGGCCCGCCGTCAACTAACATCTTGGTGACCTTGAGGTTGCGGATAGTTGGTGAGACCAACATCGGCAAACACCCGACCGCGATTCTGCGATCGGGGTGGTCCTCAATATCAAAGATGATAGGCGTGCTGGACCACTTCAGAGGTCTACGTGATTCTATGGATGGTTCTGCTGCATTAACCTCCCGCATCCATTGTTTGAGTTGGCGGTGTGAGGTGTGCAGAGAAGCACCACCGTCAACGCAGAGAACCTCTGTTGCCTTCTGAAACTCCTGCTCATCAGCTTCATCATCTTCCATATCTTCATCATCATCTTCGTCTTCATCCTTGTCGCGGCCGCGGGGAGGTCTGTCTCCTTGCCGCTGCTTGGCCTTGCCGAGGCGTCCTCCCCGGCCGGGTCTCTTCTTGCTAGCTGCCCCTGCACCTTCCTGGGCCTTCTCCTTGTCTCGCCGCTCGTACTAAGCCTTCTGTAGCTCAACAAGCTGCTCGACTTTCTTGCAGCTCTGGAGGTCATGGCCCTTGGTGCGGTGAATATTACAGTACTGTTTGTTGGAGCTGTCCTGCTTGTCGGCGGCCGCCACAGCTTGGCGGTCGGTGTCAGTGGCAACCTCCTTGCTGGAGCCACTAACCTTGGCCTTCTTGGAGCCACCTCCGTTGCCGGACTGCTCGACAACTAGTACCTCTTTGCTCTTCTTCCTTCGATTGTTCCGCTGCCGGCTCTTCTTCGCTGGGGCGGTCTCCTCACTGTCAGATCCTGCTTCTGCATTCTCTCCTGGGAGTCTTCTTCCTTCTTCAGCGCGTGCACACTTGTCGGCCAGGGCATATAGCTCACTGACGTCCTTGACTTTGCACATCGCCATTTCCTCCCTCATCCTGCGGTTCCGCACGTTCTGATGAAACGCGCTGATCACCGCGGCAGGGTGGACATCTGGTATGTTGTAGTGCACACGCCTGAATCTCTGGATGAACTTGCGCAGGGACTCTCCTTCCTTCTGGGCGAGCAGGTGAAGGTCACTCTCTTGGCCATGAGGTTTGTGGCCGCCTGTGAAGGCGCCAACAAACTGATGGCACAAATCTGCCCAAGAGGATATGGAACTGTCCGGCAAGTGCATGAGCCAAGATCTGACATTGGGCTTGAGTACCAGCGGGAAGTAATTGGCGAGGATCTTGTCGTCTCGTTCCCCTGCAGCCTACACCGCAATGGTGTAGATGCTGAGGAACTCCGATGGATGCGTCTTGCCATCATACTTCTCGGGCACATCTGGCTTGAAGTTTTTCTTGTCGGGCCACTGGACTTGCCGCAGCTCACGAGTGAACGCAGGGCAACCTACCGCGTACGGCAAGTCACCTGGTTCCCCTGGTGCTTGCATGTCGACAGTGGGCCCAGCACGCTGGTCGGATTGACGCCGCGCTTCTCTTCGGTGCTCGATGCGAGTTCGAGCGTCTTCTTGTTGCCGTTCTTGAAGAACTTGGCGCTGATCACGGCGAGCTCGTGGATCCCATGACACGGTGGAATCGCTGTCGAGGTGGATCCGAGGAGCTGGTGATCTTGGCCTTCGGGATGGAGAGTGCATGGTGGTTGCACCCCCATAGGTTTCGTCGCCACCGGCTCGTGCCTTGTCGTCTCGCCGCGGCAAGGATGCAGTTGGTTGCCGCGGAGTATCGCCGTTGGCAAAGCCGATGAGGCTTTGAATGGTGGCCCTCCATTCGTTGACCTTGTCGGCCGTTGGAGGGTAGTCTAGAAGCAGTTGAGCTCTCGCCAAGGCTTCTGCTGGAGTGGTGGGTGGCAATGGCGTACGGTGCGAGGAACGGGATGTGCTCGGACTTCTAACCAAGTTAGAAGGAGCAGCATCCCGTCCAGGAGATCGTACTCCGCTCGTACCAGCATGCCGGCATGCATGCGGGTCTCGAGGGCCTCGGGATCCTCCATCTTGGCCTTGATCCAACGAGCGTATGGCGCTGCGAGCACCATGACGCTGTCGGTCCCGCGCCTCCTGAGATGGAGGCGGTGCGTATCCGGACGCCGAGGTCTGCGCCGCCTTGTCCTTCGACCTGGCAGCGTCGTGGGCTCCCTCGACGACGTCGGTTCCTCCGCCAGCGTCTTCCCCGCCACTCATCAGCTCCGGTGGTGGTGGGTTTGACGCGGACGGCTCTGCTGCCGCCGAAGCCTTCTTCTTCGGAGGCATGTTGAGGAAGATGAAGATGTTGCTCGTGTGACCGCTGGATCAGGTTCACACAGCCTCGACGCCCCCTACCTGGCGCGCCAAAGATGTCGGGGAAGCTGATCGTGACCCACGAACACCTATGAGACCTGGCGGACCGAGTCCCTTGTGGTTCGATGGGGGGCGGAGATTTCACGGAGAGCAGATCGAGGCGATGCACACGAGCAGTTTACCCAGCTTCGGAAGTCTCCGGAGAGATAATACTCCTACTGCTGCTTAGTTGATTATATTGTGTTCTTGCTAGGGAGCAATGGGAGCTACAAAACCTAGCTTGAGTGAGTGTGGTCTCGAATGAGTCGAATGAACCGAACCCTTTCTATGTTGCACATGGGCCTCCTTTTATAGGCTCAAGGGGTCACCACAGGTGGCAACGTAGACGGGGGTACAAATGGAAAAACAGTAGTTGGTACACCGACTTGTACGATGGTACAGTGCATATACCTAACTCGACGGCAAGGGACAAGATCAATAAATGCCCGTCCACATCGCCTAAACAAATCTGTGAGGACCGTCAAGTGCACCACCGTTTGCCACGATGGTAAGCTTGTCGGCGCCGCTTATCGCTACTCCCGCTGGCTGCACAGACCTCTTGACACGCTGCGCTGGAATGCTCCCATGGCGACACGTTGGTGGATGAGCTGGAGCGGAGATGAAGAGAGAGTTTGCTGCCGCGGCAAGCACCTTGCCATGGCTGAATCCTTGTCGCGCTTGGTAGCTTGTCGCTCACCAAGCCTTCCGCAAGCTCCTCTTGCCGGGTCTTGTTTCCTTCGTGCCTTGAATGGTCTTCCGGCAAGCTACTCTTGCCGGGCCTTGAATACTTTGTTCTCGAATGGCTCCAAAGGAGCCGCGGAGGACCTTGGCGGTCACTAGGCAAGCCCTGCCGCGGGGTGCTGCGACTGCCCGTGCACGAGTTCGGGATACTAGGGTACCCCTACTCTAGTACACCGACAAACTAGCTCTATAAGTTAGTTCAAATAATTTTACACTAGAGTTGAACTAGCTCTATAGCCTAGTACAAATAATTTTACACTAGAGTTGAACTAGTTCTATAAGCTAGTTCAAATATATTTACACTAGAGTTAAACTAGCTCTATAAGCTGGTACAAATAATTTTACACTAGAGTTGAACTAGCTCTGTAAGATAGTTCAAATAGTTTTACACTAGAGTTGAACTAGCTCTATATCCTAGTACAAATAATTTTGCACTAGAGTTGAACTAGCTCTACAAACTAGTACAAATAATTTTACACTAGAGTTGAACTAGCTCTATAAGATTGTACAAATAATTTTACACTAGAGTTGAACTACCTCTATAAGCTAGTTCAAATAATTTTACACTAGAGTTGAACTAACTCTATAGCCTAGTACAAATAATTTTACACTAGAGTTGAAATAGCTCTATAAGCTAGTTCAAATAATTTTCCACTAGAGTTGAACTAGCTCTATAGCCTAGTACAAATAATTTTACACTAGAGTTGAACTAGCTCTATAAGCTAGTTCAAATAATTTTACACTATAGTTGAACTAGCTCTATAATCTTGTACAAATAATTTTACACTAGAGTTGAACTAGATCTATAAGCTAGTACAAATAACTTTACACTAGAGTTGAACTAGCTCTATAAGCTTCTACAAATAATTTTACACTAGAGTTGAACTAGCTCTATAAGCTAGTTCAAATAATTGTACACTAGAGTTGAACTAGCTCTATAAGCTTGTACAAATAATTTTACACTAGAGTTGAACTAGCTTTATAAGCTAGTTTAAATAATTTTACACTAGAGTTGACCTAGCTCTATAGCCTAGTGCAAATAATTTTGCACTAGAGTTGAACTAGCTTTATAAGCTAGTAAAAATAATATTACACTAGAGTTGAACTACCTCTGTAAGCTAAGCTTGTACAAATAATTTTACACTAGATTTGAACTAGCTCTATAAGTTAGTTCAAATAATTTTACACTAGAGTTGAACGAGCTCTATAAGCTAGTTCAAATAATTTTCTACTAGAGTTGAACTAGCTCTATAGCCTAGTAAAAATAATTTTACACTAGAGTTGAACTAGCTCTATAAGCTAGTTCAAATAATTTTCCACTAGAGTTGAACTAGCTCTATAGCCTAGTACAAATAATTTTACACTAGAGTTGAACTAGCTATATAAGCTAGTTCAAATAATTTTACACTATAGTTGAACTAGCTCTATAAGCTTATACAAATAATTTTACACTAGAGTTGAACTAGATCTATAAGCTAGTACAAATAACTATACACTAGAGTTGAACTAGCTCTATAAGCTTCTACAAATAATTTTACACTAGAGTTGAACTAGCTCTATAAGCTAGTTCAAATAATTTTACACTAGAGTTGAACTAGCTCTATAGACTAGTACAAATAATTTTACACTATAGTTGAACTAGCTCTATAAGCTTGTTCAAATAATTGGGAACTAGAGTTGAACTAGCTCTATGAGCTAGTTCAAAAAATTCAACACTAGAGTTGAACTAGCTGTGTAAGCTAGTTCAAATAATTTACACTAGAGTTGAACTAGATCTATATCCTAGTACAAATAATTTTACACTAGAGTTTAACTAGCTCTATAAGCTTGTATAAAGAGTTTTACACTAGAGTTGAACTAGCTCTATAAGCTTGTTCAAATAATTGGGAACTAGAGTTGAACTAGCTCTATGAGCTAGTTCAAAAAATTCAACACTAGAGTTGAACTAGCTGTGTAAGCTAGTTCAAATAATTTTACACTAGAGTTGAACTAGCTCTATAGCCTAGTACAAATAATTTTACACTAGAGTTGAACTAGCTCTATAAGCTAGTTCAAATAATTTTACACTAGAGTTGAACTAGCTCTATAGCCTAGAACAAATAATTTTGCACTAGATTTGAACTAGCTCTATAGCCTAGTAAAAATAATTTTACACTAGAGTTGAACTAGCTATATAAGCTAGTTCGAATAATTGTACACTAGAGTTGAATTAACTCTATAGCCTAGTACAAATAATTTTACACTAGAGGTTAACTAGCTCTATAAGCTAGTTCAAATAATTTTCCACTAGAGTTGAAATATCTCTATAGCCTAGTACTAATAATTTTACACTAGAGTTGAAGTATCTCTATAAGCTAGTTCAAATAATTTTACACTAGAGTTTAACAAGCTCTATAGCCTAGTAAAAATAATTTTGCACTAGAGTTGAACTAGCTCTATAAGCTAGTACAAATAATTTTACACTAGAGTTGAACTAGCTCTATAAGCTTGTACAAATAATTTTACACTAGAGTTGAACTAGCTCTATAAGCTTATACAAATAATTTTACACTAGAGTTGAACTAGATCTATAAGCTAGTACAAATAACTATACACTAGAGTTGAACTAGCTCTATAAGCTTCTACAAATAATTTTACACTAGAGTTGAACTAGCTCTATAAGCTAGTTCAAATAATTTTACACTAGAGTTGAACTAGCTCTATAGACTAGTACAAATAATTTTACACTATAGTTGAACTAGCTCTATAAGCTTGTTCAAATAATTGGGAACTAGAGTTGAACTAGCTCTATGAGCTAGTTCAAAAAATTCAACACTAGAGTTGAACTAGCTGTGTAAGCTAGTTCAAATAATTTTACACTAGAGTTGAACTAGCTCTATATCCTAGTACAAATAATTTTACACTAGAGTTTAACTAGCTCTATAAGCTTGTATAAAGAGTTTTACACTAGAGTTGAACTAGCTCTATAAGCTTGTTCAAATAATTGGGAACTAGAGTTGAACTAGCTCTATGAGCTAGTTCAAAAAATTCAACACTAGAGTTGAACTAGCTGTGTAAGCTAGTTCAAATAATTTTACACTAGAGTTGAACTAGCTCTATAGCCTAGTACAAATAATTTTACACTAGAGTTGAACTAGCTCTATAAGCTAGTTCAAATAATTTTACACTAGAGTTGAACTAGCTCTATAGCCTAGAACAAATAATTTTGCACTAGACTTGAACTAGCTCTATAGCCTAGTAAAAATAATTTTACACTAGAGTTGAACTAGCTATATAAGCTAGTTCGAATAATTGTACACTAGAGTTGAACTAACTCTATAGCCTAGTACAAATAATTTTACACTAGAGGTTAACTAGCTCTATAAGCTAGTTCAAATAATTTTCCACTAGAGTTGAAATATCTCTATAGCCTAGTACTAATAATTTTACACTAGAGTTGAAGTAGCTCTATAAGCTAGTTCAAATAATTTTACACTAGAGTTTAACAAGCTCTATAGCCTAGTTAAAATAATTTTGCACTAGAGTTGAACTAGCTCTATAAGCTAGTACAAATAATTTTACACTAGAGTTGAACTAGCTCTATAAGCTTGTACAAATAATTTTACACTAGAGTTGAACTAGCTCTATAAGCTAGTTCAAATAATTTTACACTAGAGTTGAACTAGCACTATAAGCTTGTACAAATAATTTTACACTAGAGTTGAACTAGCTCTATAAGCTAGTTCAAATAATTTTACACTAGAGTTGAACTAGCTGTATAGCCTACTACAAATAATTTTGCACTAGAGTTGAACTAGCTCTATAAGCTAGTACAAATAATTTTACAGTAGAGTTAAACTAGCTCTATAAGCTTGTACAAATAATTTTACACTAGAGTTGAACTAGCTCTATAAGCTAGTTCAAATAATTTTACACTAGAGGATAATTAGCTCTATAGCCTAGTACAAATAATTTTACACTAGAGTTGAACTATCTCTATAAGCTTGTACAAATAATTTTACACTAGAGTTGAACTAGCTCTATAAGCTTGTACAAATAATTTTACACTAGAGTTGAACTAGCTCTATAAGCTAGTTCAAATAATTTTACACTAGAGTTGAACTAGCTCTATAGCCTAGTACAAATAATTTTACACTAGAGTTGAACTAGCTCTATAAGCTAGTTCAAATAATTTTCCACTAGAGTTGAACTAGCTCTATAAGCTGGTACAAATAATTTTACATTAGAGTTGAACTAGCTCTATAAGTTAGTTCAAATAATTTTACACTAGAGTTGAACTAGCTCTATAGCCTAGTACAAATAATTTTGCACTAGAGTTGAACTAGCTCTATAAGATAGTACAAATAATTTTACACTAGAGTTGAACTAGCTCTATAAGCTTGTACATATAATTTTACACTAGAGTTGAACTAGCTCTATAAGCTAGTTCAAATAATTTTACACTAGAGTTAAACTAGCTCTATAGCCTAGTACAAATAATTTTACACTAGAGTTGAACGAGCTCGATAAGCTAGTTCAAATAATTTTCTACTAGAGTTGAACTAGCTCTATAGCCTAGTAAAAATAATTTTACACTAGAGTTGAACTAGCTCTATAAGCTAGTTCAAATAATTTTACACTTGAGTTGAACTAGCTCTATAAGCTTGTACAAATAATTTTACACTAGAGTTGAACTAAATCTGTAAGCTAGTACAAATAACTTTACACTAGGGTTGAACTAGCTCTATAAGCTTCTACAAATAATTTTACACTAGAGTTGAACTAGCTCTATAAGCTAGTTCAAATAATTTTACACTAGAGTTGAACTAGCTCTATAGCCTAGTACAAATAATTTTGCACTAGAGTTGAACTAGCTCTATAAGCTAGTACAAATAATTTTACACTAGAGTTGAACTAGCTCTATAAGCTAGTTCAAATAATTTTAAACTAGAGTTGAACTAGCTCTATAGACTAGTACAAATAATTTTACACTATAGTTGAACTAGATCTATAAGCTAGTTCAAATAATTTTACGCTAGAGTTGAACTAGCTCTATAAGCTTGTATAAATAATTTTACACTAGAGTTGAACTAGCTCTATAAGCTTGTTCAAATAATTGGGAACTAGAGTTGACCTAGCTCTATGATCTAGTTCAAAAAATTCAACACTAGAGTTGAACTAGCTCTGTAAGCTAGTTCAAATAATTTTACACTAGAGTTGAACTAGCTCTATAGCCTAGTACAAATAATTTTACACTAGAGTTGAACTAGCTCTATAAGCTAGTTCAAATAATTTTACACTAGAGGTGAACTAGCTCTATAGCCTAGTACAAATAATTTTACACTAGAGTTGAAGTAGCTCTATAAGCATGTACAAATAATTTTACACTAGAGTTGAACTAGGTCTATAAGCTAGTTCAAATAATATTACGCTAGAGTTGAACTAGCTCTCTATAAGCTAGTTCAAATAATTTTACCCTAGAGTTGAACTAGCTTTATAAGCTAGTTAAAATAATTTTACACTAGACATGAACTAGCTTTATAGCCTAGTAGAAATAATTTTACACTAGAGTTGAACTAGCTCTCTAAGCTTCTACAAATAATTTTACACTAGAGTTGAACTAGCTCTATAGCCTAGTTCAAATAATTTTACACTAGAGTCATACTATTTGTATAGCCTAGTTCATACAATTTTACATTAGAGTTGAACTAGCTCTATTGCCTAGTTCAAATAATTTTACACTAGAGTTGAACTAGCTCTATAGCCTAGTTCAAATAATTTTACACTAGAGTTGAACTAGCTCTATAGTTGTACAAATAATTTTACACTGGAGTCATACTATCACTTACACTAGAGTTCAACTAGCTCTATAAGCCTAGTTCAAATAATTTTACAGCACGCCCGCTTCGTAAAGCGGCAGATTAACCCAGTCGCCTTCCGGGGGGACGTTCTTCACGTAGAAGTAGGAGCGCTGCCACATCTTCACTGATTTGATCAGCGGGATGGCGGGGAAAGGGTTGTCGCCCACCGGCCTCCGCATCGCGATGAAGGTGCCAAGACGCAGCCGTGGCGCCGGGCGACGCGTGCGTCCGAGCTTGGCCTGGAAGAATTCCCCCGACAACTCGATGGTGGGGAGAACGCCGAGGAAGCCCTCGCACAAAGAGGCGAAGGCGGCTTGTAGCACCACCGTATTCGGAGTGAGGTGGTGCGGCTGGAGCCCGTGGAATTCCAGGAATGTGCGGAAGAAGCCGCTCGCGGGCAGCCCCAGACCGCGCATGAGGTGCGAGCGGAATATGACCCGCTCGCCCTCCTCCAGCGCCGGCCTTATTTCGCCCGCCGGCGCGGCACGGGTCTGCACTAAGTTCTCGCCGGGGATGCGGTGCGTCTGGTGGAGAAACTCTATGTGGTCGTTGTCCATCTCAGAGCCGTCCCACACGCCGAAGCGCGGGGCGAGAGGCGCAGCGGCGAATGAGGAGCTCATCTCCGCTGCGCGGCGCGGTTCGGTGCGACGGCGGCAAGAGGAAGAAGATGCGAGAGGAGGGAAAAGCAAGAGGAGGCGGGGAAGCGGGGAGATGGGTGCGCGTGCTTCTCCGCCCCCTCCTCCCCGCCTACTTATAGACCCACGGGCTGAGAAGCCGATGGGGCGGGCGTGGGATTAACTGTGCCCAGTACCCCACGCCCCCCACGAGTTAACCCACGAAGTTACTGCGCGCAGTAACGACGTGGGGAACCCAACCGCCCGCGCGGGCACAACGGATCCGCCCATGCGCCAAGGCGAGGTAGTGGCAGCCCCAGCCTGACAGGCCTGTCTCGTCACGCGCGTGGGTGGGCAGACTGACCCCGCCACGTGGCGCCACGTGATGGGCCCGCGACAGGCAGCTGCCTGGAAGCTTATCAGGCACGCTGCCCGGATTCCGCCACGACCTTCAACCTTTTGAGGAGCAAGACGGCCTCCTGCGAGTCCGGCTCCAGCTAGTCGGCCTAAGAGAAAGACGGCGAGCCAAGCCCAGATTCTTCCACCAGAGGGATGAAACTTTTGAGGCCCCTCGACATGTTGCCCTCGGCCCCTCACCAGCTTCGGGGACTACTGTCGGAGTAATGGGCCACGGGTAGGCAAACCCGAGGCCCTAGACCTTTCAAAACATCAGGACAGACTGCGCCCCTCAAGACCCCAAGACGAAGAGCTGCCTTCTAAGAGTCGGCAGCAGAGCCGCCGACTGCCCCTCCCAGCCGAGTCCCAGAGACGGCCTCGAGATGAGCCGACTCCCAACTGGCGACTTCCGGAGAAGCCGGTCATGGGGAGTCGGCCTGCGACTCCAACCAATGGATAGAATGTCCACTAATGGCGCACCTGTCATGTGGTGCGCCATTACTATATTCTAATAGCGCACCATGCCTCGGTGCGCCATTAGTAGTTTTGAAAAAAAACATTAAAAAAATTTGTTACTAATGGCGCACCATGTCCGCCGTGCGCCATTAGTAGTTGACATAGTAATGGCGCACCACATCCGCCATGCGCCATTAGTAGTTTTGACAAAAAAGTAAAAAAAATAAAAAAAATTGTTACTAATGGCGCACCATGTCTCGGTGCGCCATTACTAGTTCCATTACTAACTTGCCCCAACACCGAATGCACCCCCCCCCCCCCCGCCCCCGTGGATCGCCTTTTCAGTTTTAAAAAAAATAGAAGAAAATGATGGAAATGTCAAAAAAATAAAAGTAAATAAGTTTCCCATGTGATATGTTGTCTAGTTGTTGGGAAAATTTACAAATATGAGTTTCGACTTTATTTGCAAAATCTCTATGAAAATTTGTAAAATGGCCATAACTTTTGCATACGAACTTGGATGAAAAAGTTTTTTATATGAAAAATCATCTACTCGAAAAGTTACATCCAAATTTAACTAGGGGAACCCCGTTAAACATTTTCAAAATCCCCAAAAACCTAACAGAAAAAAGTTATGGGGCTTTCAAGATCTAGAGGCAAAAAAATTCAAAAAAATTCAAACTTACAAGTGGCGCACCGTGGATGTGGTGCGCCACTAGTAATAGAAAAAAAAATTGGTTTTGAAATTTTTTTTGAATTTTTTCAAAAATTGATACGTAATATGACCGGGAAGTTTGAAATATTTTTCAAAATTTCATCATAGTCATGAACATGAACAAAGTCCTAGACATCAACAAGGTATAATAGGATTGATGTAACGCCCTCGATGCGGCTATATCTCCCACGTGTCGAAGCACGACTTAGAGGCATAACCGCATTGAAAGCAATGTCGCAAGTGAGGTAATCTTCACACAACCCATGTAATACATAAGGGAAAGAGATACATAGTTGGCTTACAATCGCCACTTCACACAATACATGAGTAAAGCATTACATCATACAGATACAATCAAGGTCCGACTACGGAACCAAATTAAAAGAAGACTAACCCAAATGCTACACAGATCCCGATCGTCCCAACTGGCTCCACTCTTGATCAAGCGAGACGAAACAACACAATGAACAAGATCTTCATCGAGCTCCTCCTTGAGCTCGGATGTGTCACCTGCACGGTTTCATCGGCACCTGCAAACTGGTTTGGAAGTATCTGTGAGTCATGGGGACTCAGCAATCTCACACCCGCGAGATCAAGACTATTTAAGCTTAAAGGTAGGACAAGGTAGTGAGGTGGAGCTGCAGCAAGCGACTAGCATATATGGTGGCTACAGACGCAAAAGAGAGCGAGAATAGAAGCAAGGCACGGTCATGAAGCTAGTAGCGATCAAGAAGTGATCCTGAAACTACTTACGTCAAACATAACACCAACACCGTGTTCACTTCCCGGACTCCGCCGAGAAGAGACCATCACGGTTACACACGCGGTTGATGTATTTTAAATAATGTCAACTTCGGGTTTTCTACAACGGACATTAACAAATTCCCATCTGCCTCATAACCGCGGGCACGGCTTTGAAAGATAATACCTGCGGGGTGTCCCAACTTAGCCCATTATAAGCTCTCACGGTCAATGAAGGATATTCCTTCTACCGGAAGACCCGATCGACTCGAATCCCGGACTACAAGACATCTCGACAATGGTAAAACAAGACCAGCAAGACCACCCGCTGCCGACAAATCCCGATAGGAGTTGCACATATCTCGTTCTCGTGGCACACCGGATAAGCTAAGCGTCTGGTACCGGCGTAATCCAAGTTGCCAAGGAATGGTCCCAAGACGGTGCTCTAGTTTGGACCAACACTCGGAGGAGCACGGCCCGGGGTAAAATAAAGATGACCCTTGAGTCTGCAGAACCCAAGGGAAAAAGGCTTAGGTGGCAAATGGTAAAACCAAGGTTGGGCCTTCTTTGGAGGAGTCTTATTCAAAGCGAACTGTCAAGGGGTCCCATAAATCACCCAACCGTAAGGAGCATAAAATCCGGGAACATAACACGGTATGACGGAAACTAGGCGGCAAGGGTGGAACAAAACACCAGGAATAAGGCCGAGCCTTCCACCCTTTACCAAGTATATAGATGCATTAGTTAAATAAGATATATTGTGATATCCCAACAAGTAAACATGTTCCAACAAGGAACAACATCTCCATGTTCCAACAAGGAACAAACTTCATCTTCACCTGCAACTAACAACGCTATAAGAGGGGCTGAGGAAAGCGATAACATAGCCAAACAACGGTTTGCTAGGAAAGGATGGTTAGAGGCTTGTCATGGCAATATGGGAGGCATGATATAGCAAGTGGTAGGCATCGCAGCATAGGCATAGCAAAAGAGCGAGCAACTAGCAAGCAAAGATAGAAGTGATTTCGAGGGTATGGTCATCTTGCCTGAGATCCCGCAAGGAAGAAGAACGAGTCCATGAAGAAGACAAACGGACGAAGTCGAACGAATCCTCACAACTCCGGAACGAAACCGAAGCTAACGAGAGAAGCAACCCGGAAACAAAGGAACAACATGGTAAACCAACAAGAACAAACATGGCATGATGCACAACCAATTATGATGCATGTCCGGTTTAATGATTCATGGCATGGCAATATGCACAAACAAAACTACAAGTTAAATGGAGCCCAATATGCAACGAGTTGCATATTGACGAAACACCACATCAACAATTTAGTTTAATCTCGTTTAGGTACTCAACAATATTAAATGTTGTTAAACATGGCAAGAGGTGAAGCATAATTAAACTACCTATGTAGGCAAGTTTAAATGAGGCCGGAAACAACAAACGATAATTCCGGAAAATCCTCATATGCATATTTTAGATTTGGTACTGTTCTGCCTAAAACCATATTTTATTGTTTTTAAACAGGAAAATAAAGTGCAACATGTTAATCTATGCATTTTTCTACCCCATTTACATATATAATTTATTTAAATCCGAGCTACGGTTATTTAGTTATGAAATAAATCATTTTAGCATGGCATTTAAGCAAATTAATGCAAACAACAATTTTAAACATTTTAATTGTTGTTATCATGATGTGGATGACATATGCAAGTTTTAAGCAATTTTATGAAAATGTTGACAAGAGCATTATGAAGCATTTGTCGTCGTATGAAGCGAAAAAGGGTGCCACGGCAGCGATAACGGAAATGGTGCCACGGCAACATTCCGATTCCGATAACTCGATTGAGATGTCGGTGCAAAAGAAAGCGTGCGGATGTGCGGAACATGCTAGAAATGGTGGGGTGCTCCCGACTACCGGGTTCCTACGGGTTAGTGACATGGCAAATGAGGAGGAACGTGCAAGGATCAATTCGGACATGGTGCAAACACGGGCATCTCATACATCACTCATGCATTCGTTCCACGGCGGTCGTTCTCGGCGGTTATACCTTCGAAGCGTGCGTTCGGGGCGGAATGCGTTTCGTAGAGGGAAGTAGACGTTCTCGCGATGATCGTCGAGGGAAGTAGTCATACACGGCGTAGTGGAAGTCGTTGTACACGGCGACGGTAGTTGTACACGTTCGTTTCGTAGATGTCCGGGGTCGTCGGTAGAGGAACTTGGCGGACTTGTCGCATCTGAAGAGGTACTTGACGAAATCCACCTCGGATGTAGTCGTACCCGTGTAGTCGGACTTGACAAAAAAAAACACACCGGCTGCAGTCACGGTACTTGGTGAATCCCGGAGACGGTACTTGGCGAATTCCACGCTCGGTGGTCGTAGGACTTGGTGTCAACAGCAATAGGGGCGCGATGTAGGGGCGACGGCCACGGGACTTGGCGCGATCGAGGAGGCAGGGGCTCGACGACTCGCACGATGCAGGGGAGCTTGGCGCGAGGCTTCGGTCGCAGGGAAGGAGCACCACGGTAGTAGAGGAGACCAGCGTGCACGGGCGCTCGTGAAAAGGAGGCAGGGGACTCCGGGCTCCTGGTGGAGCTCCTGGTGGTCGTCACCAGCGGAGGAGGCGGCAAGGGTCGAGGGGACCGGGCGCAGGGAGCACCACTCCCTGGCTCAATGCGGAGGAGGCGACGGCGCGGGCCTGCGGGGCTGGGTGGTGGCGCGGAGGTGACGAGGAGGGGGCCGCGGGGACGGGATGATGGCAGCAGGAGGGAGAGATGGCGGCGTAGCGAGGAGGAACAGAGGGGATCGGGCGCAGGAGGAGATCGAGGCCAGCGGCGACAGAGCTTGGCGGAGGGAGGAGGCAATGGCGACGAGCTCGAGGAGCTGCTCTCCTTGGCGCTCAGGCGATGGGAGGTCGAGGGGCACGGGAAGGACGAGAGGTGGTAGCGCTGGTGGGGGATCGAGAGGGTGAGGAGGAGATCTAGCGGAGGAGATGGGGATCGGTCTCGGGCTGGCGCTGGAGGGATCGAGCGAGGGGAGCGAGAGGGAAAGCGAGGGGAGAGATTGGATCGGGGACTCGGGGCTAGGGTTTGACAGAGGCGGCTGGGCCTTGGGCGGCTTAGCCTTGGGTCAAATGGGCTCTGGGAAGCGGCCCTCTTTTCTCTCTCTTTTCTTTAACCGAAAAAGAAAATAGAGAAAGAAAAAGAAGGGGTTAGGGAAAGAGTTTGAGCGGAAGGACAATTTTCCTGGACTCATAAGAATAAGCATGACCACGAAAAAATAGAAGTGGCAAGATTGCAAGATGTAAATTCAAACTCATTTGAATTAAATTCAAATGATTTGAATAGGAAGTGAGGTTTGGGAAGGTCCAAAATGTTGAGGATTTTGGTGGAGCTCCGGAAAATGACGAAATAATTTATGGGCAAGGTTTGGAGGTCAACTCGGGGCAGAAAAAGGCATGGGATTTATTTTGCACGTGGGTTATGGTGATTCCAAAACAATGGAATATTTTTATAATATCTCCCTAAATATCGGTAGGGTATGTTATAAAGAGAAGTCACCCTTCCCTCGATTTAAATGGACCGAAGATCCATACGATTTTATTTAGTTGAGTTTTAAAAATTAATGATATGATGGCATGATGACATGATGCAATGCAAAAATAAAATAGCAGGCACAAAAGAAACACACGGCGAAGCCCGAAATATATGGAAGTCTTCTGGAGCGTCGATCTCGGGGTGTCACAACACTCCACCACTACGAGAGGATCTCGTCCCGAGATCTAGGATGGCACCGGAGAGAAAATGGAAGAGGAAGAGAGGAGGTAAAACTAAGTTGCTTCTTCGACAAAAGAGTGAAACCAAAGAACCTTGAGAGGTTGAAAAGTTGAAAGAAAGAACACAACGGAGTTGAACACAATTGAGAGCACTGCGGTAGAGAATAGAAAGAAGGAACACCATGTGAACCTTGGAGGTTGCAAAGTAATGAATGACGAGCACAATGAACAAGAAGGAATTGAAACCACTCTGGTTGAAACGACATAAGAATGAATAAGAATGATATAATTTTGGCAGCACTCCGACTGTAAATGGAAGGAATTGAACATGAACTTGAGAAGATGGGATGATACTTGATGAAATCAACAACACACTGCCTCCGGAACTATTGAAAAATGGCACAGGGGGTAAGAAGGATTTCAGACAGCACTCATGTTGAAAAGAGAGGCAGAACTTGATATATGAAAGAACTTGAGCAGAGGACATAACACTCCTGTTAAACGGATAAGCAAGGAAAAGAACATGATATTTACAAAATGAGATGATGGGTCGAAGAGAGTAACAACACAATGCCTCCGGAACGAAAGAATAGAAGCTAGATGGTTGGGAAGAAAAGAACAGAGAAGAAAATGCCAACTTCTACCACAAATGAGCTTGGAAAGCACCCTTCCAAGAAGGTTAGAACGGAATTGTTGGAAAACCAACAACGAAAGGAATAAGCTTGTAGTGGGCTTATGGAAAACTTCTCAAAATTGAGGCGAAATACTGCCACTATGGAAACAAATAATATAATTGATAACACCAACGAGATGAAAAATTTCTTCCACCAAGATGATGGAGAGATAACTTGGGCCATTGATAAACACCACAATAGCAACATTCCTTAGGGAATACTTTAGGTGAAATCTATACCAAGATAACTCCAAAGAAGAGATTGATGGATTTAAAATACCTCATTCTTGACAATATGTGAATCATGAAGCACGAGGAGAAATTGCCAAGGATGACATAACACCATCTCAAAAGATAATGTAGAAAGAATTGCACTTCGAAATGCAAGAAGAAGAAAACTTGAACTCCTCAAAACAAAACATGTGTTGAGCACCATGTTTATTTTGAAGTATGGCTTGACGGATCTTAACTCCGAGAAAAACTTGAAGGACAAATCGAGAAATAAATGAATC
>JAHIAM010004612.1:0-92811 GCA_021605205.1 Aegilops longissima
TTCGCGAAAAAACATTTCCCCTGACTGTTGGGACCTACTAGCTACATCTTCGCAAGCAAGGAAGTGCGTCCGGGCAAAAAAACGATTCGCCCCCTGACTGCTGGGACCCACCAGCTACATCTTCGCACGCAAGGAAGTGCCTGACAGTCGGGACCCACCTGGTCGAAGCGTACGTAGCGTTGTCATTCTGGTCGCGAACGTGTACGTACATACTGGTCGATGTAGAGGCGTGCACGTGTCGTAGCAGAGGCGCGCACGTAGCATGTACACGTACGTACAGCGGCCAGGGTGCAAGAAAGTAAATACAGCCACGTACGTACATATGGGCGCGGTCTCGAACGCCTACTCGCGCGTACGTACCGCCATGGCTCTGTTGGAAATATGCCCTAGAGGCAATAATAAATTAGTTATTATTATTATATTTCCTTGTTCATGATAATCGTTTATCATCCATGCTATAATTGTATTGATAGGAAACTCAAATACATGTGTGGATACATAGACAACACCATGTCCCTAGCAAGCCTCTATTGGCTAGCTCGTTGATCAATAGATGGTTACGGTTTCCTAACCATGGACATTGGATGTCATTGATAACGGGATCACATCATTAGTAGAATGATGTGATGGACAAGACCCAATCCTAAGCCTAGCACAAAGATCGTAGTTCGTATGCTAGAGCTTTTCTAATGTCAAGTATCATTTCCTTAGACCATGAGATTGTGCAACTCCGGATACCGTAGGAATGCTTTGGGTGTACCAAACGTCCCACAACGTAATCGGGTGGCTATAAAGGTGCACTACAGGTATCTCCGAAAGTGTCTGTTGGGTTGGCACGAATCGAGCTGGGATTTGTCACTCCGTAAACGGAGAGGTATCTCTGGGCCCACTCGGTAGGACATCATCATAATGTGCACAATGTGACCAAGGGGTTGATCACGGATGATGTGTTACTGAGCGAGTAAAGAGACTTGCCGGTAACAAGATTGAACAAGGTATAGGATACCGACGATCGAATCTCGGGCAAGTACAATACCGCTAGACAAAGGGAATTGTATACGGGATCGATTGAGTCCTTGACATCGTGGTTCATCCAATGAGATCATCGTGGAACATGTGGGATCCAACATGGGTATCCAGATCCCGCTGTTGGTTATTGACCGGAGAACGTCTCGGTCATGTCTGCATGGTTCCCGAACCCGTAGGGTCTACACATAAGGTTCGATGGACGCTAGGGTTATAAAGGAAGTTTGTATATGGTTACCGAATGTTGTTCGAGTCCGGATGAGATCCCGGACGTCACGAGGAGTTCGGAATGGTCCGGAGGTAAAGATTTATATATGGAAGTCCTGTTTTGGTCACCGGAAAAGTTTCGGGTTTTTCCGGTAACGTACCGGGACCATCGGGAGGGTCCCGGGGGTCCACCAAGTGGGGCCACCAACCCCAGAAGGCTGCGTGGGCCAAGTGTGGGAGGGAACCAGCCCCAAGGGGCTGGTGCGCCCACAAGAGGCCCAAGGCGCAAGGGAGAGTGGGAGGGGGCAAACCCTAGGGCAGATGGGCCCTAAGGCCCATCTAGTGGGCGCCTCCCCTCTCTCCTCTTGGCCGCCTCCCTTGATCCCATCTAGGGCTGCCGCCCCTAGGGGTGGGAACCCCAGAGGGGCGCACCTCCTCCCTTCCCTATATATATGAGGCCTAGGGGCTGCCCATAACACGCGATTCGATCTCTCGCTGGTGCAGCCTGCGTCTCTTCTTCCTCCTCCTCCTCTCTTGTGATGCTTGGCGAAGCCTGCAAGATTGCTACGCCTCCACCACCACCACGCCGTTGTGCTGCTGCTGGATGGAGTCTTCCTCAACCTCTCCTCTCTCCTTGCTGGATCAAGGCGTGGGAGGCGCCACCGGCTGTACGTGTGTTGAACGCGGAGGTGCCGTCCGTTCGGCACTAGGATCTCGGTGATTTGGATCACGACAGTACGACTCCTTCAACCCCGTTCTCATGAACGCTTCCGCTTAGTGATCTACAAGGGTATGTAGATGCACTCTCCTTCCCTCGTTGCTAGTTTCTCCATAGATAGATCTTGGTGACACGTAAGAAAATTTTGAATTTCTGCCACGCTCCCTAACAATGGCATCATGAGCTAGGTCTATTATGTAGATTCTTTGCACGAGTAGAACACAAAGTAGTTGTGGGCGTTGATGTTGTTCAATATGCTTACCGTTACTAGTCCAATCTTGTTTTCGACGGTATTGTGGGATGAAGCGGCCGGACCGACCTTACACGCATTTCCACGTGAGACAGGTTCCACCGATCGACATGCACTTGGTGCATAAGGTGGCTAGCGGTGCCGATCTCTCCCACTTTAGTCGGAACGGATTCGATGAAAAGGGTCCTTATGAAGGGTAAATAGCAATTGGCATATCACGTTGTGGTTTTGCGTAGGTAAGAAACGTTCTTGCTAGAAACCCATAGCAGCCACGTAAAACATGCAAACAACAATTAGAGGACGTCTAACTTGTTTTTGCAGGGTATGCTATGTGAGGTGATATGGCCAAGAAGAATGTGATGAATGATATGTGATGTATGAGATTGATCATGTTCTTGTAATAGGATTCACGACTTGCATGTCGATGAGTATGACAACCGGCAGGAGCCATAGGAGTTGTCTTTATTTATTGTATGACCTGCGTGTCATTAAACAACGCCATGTAATTACTTTACTTTATTGCTAACCGTTAGCCATAGTAGTAGAAGTAATAGTTGGCGAGACAACTTCATGAAGACACGATGATGGAGATCATGGTGTCATGCCGGTGACGATGATGATCATGGAGCCCCGAAGATGGAGATCAATGGAGCTATATGATATTGGCCATATCATGTCACTACGATATATAATTGCATGAGATGTTTATTATCTTTCTGCAACTTGTTTACTTAGAACGACGGTAGTAAATAAGATGATCCCTTACAACAATTTCAAGAAGTGTTCTCCCCTAACTGTGCACCGTTGCCAAAAGTTCGTCGCTTCTAAGCACCACGTGATGATCGGGTGTGATGGATTCTTACGTTCACATACAACGGGTGTTGACGAGCCTAGCATGTACAGACATGGCCTCGAAACACACGCAATACACTTAGGGTTAACTTGACGAGCCTAGCATGTACAGACATGGCCTCGGAACACAGAGACCGAAAGGTCGAGCATGAGTTGTATAGTAGATACGATCAACATGAAGATGTTCATCGATGATGACTAGTCCGTCTCACGTGATGATCGGACACGGCCTAGTTGACTCGGATCATGTAATCACTTAGATGACCAGAGGGATGTCTATTTGAGTGGGAGTTCATAAGATGAACTTAATTATCCTGAACATAGTCAAAAACCTTTTGCAAATTATGTCGTAAGCTCGCGCTTTAGTTCCACTGTTTAGATATGTTCCTAGAGAAAATATAGTTGAAAGTTGACAGTAGCGATTATGCGGACAGTAGAAAGCTTATGTCCTTAATGCACCGCTCAGTGTGTTGAACCCCAAACGCCGTCCTCGTGGATGTTGCGAACATCGGACATACACGTTTTGATAACTACGTGATAGTTCAGTTAAACGGTTTAGAGTTGAGGCACCTAAGACGTTTTTCGAAACGTCGCGGAACATATGAGATGTTTTCGAGGGCTGAAATTGGGATTTCAGGCTCGTGCCCACGTCAAGAGGTATGAGACCTCCGACGAGTTTTCTAGCCTACAAACTAAGGGAGAAAAGCTCAATCGTTGAGCTTGTGCTCAGATTGTCTGAGTGCAACAATCACTTGAATCGAGTGGGAGTTGATCTTCCTGATGAGATAGTGATGTTTCTCCAAAGTCATTGCCACCAAGCTGCTAGAAGCTTCGTGATGAACTATAACATATCAGGGATAAATATGATGATCCTTGAGATATTCGCGATGTGTGACACCGCGAAAGTAGAAATCAAGAAGGAGCATCAATTGTTGATGGTTGGTAAAACCACTAGTTTCAAGAAGGGCAAGGACTGGGCTCGTAGTTCTCGCAAAAAAATTCTGCAGATCATATTTTTTATTACTGCATTTCTAACTGAATGTGCGTTTTCCATGCTTTCTAACTTGTTTCTTATTGCTGCATCTTACGCTTTGTTATCTGAATTTTATGTTGTTGAACATCCGTGGACGTGGTCTATCTTTGCCGATTTCTCTCTGACTTAGGGTGCTAGACTTTTCAATCAACATATTCTCTAACTCTGGAATCAATTGTCTGAAGCTAGCATAGACTTCAACTATTAGGATACCGGCATGCAATTTGATATCCTATGAACTCATAACTAACACACAAAAAACTAGGACAATTATAAATCTTACAAAAAATAATTCCCTGCAACATATGCTATTTTCAGAGTGGGTTTTATGCAATGGATATTTATATGGCTATTAATTAAACTATGAATGGCTTTAGGGTTTATGAAATAGTCATTTTAATTCTCAAAACTCTAAATATACAGTAAAGCTCATGCAATGCATGCAAGGTTTAGAAATGCACATCCTAAATTTGGAAATTTTGAGATGTGATAGGTCACCCCCTGGTATGTCGTCAGCTCGTATTGTCCTCGTCTGCTCACAAGCCCAACCGGCCCTTCGTATAATTCCTATTGGTGATCCATCGCACAATTGGGTTATTACAATTTTTCTCCATTCCGACATAATAATTGGACTGCTGTCTGTCCAACACATGCAATAGAATAGATTGACCATTTCAGATTCGACATATGTAACTTCCGAACGATCTGGATTTAACAACAGGCCCAAACGACTCACTCGCCATCCAATCCACTTCTCACGCCTAGAGGAATCGAACGCAAAACCTGCTGCCTAGTATACGGGGGCGCTACCATCCGGCTAAGGCTGTTCTCGTGTTGTGGATACAGGTTAGCTTATATTTATAATCTCTGCGAAAGTGGGAAAAATAACAAGGGAAATGCTTCGTATCTATAGTCTGATAAGAAGTCCAGCATAAGACCATTCCAACACCGTCGATTCAATTGAAATCCGATGCCTCACGAATTGTGTTCCTTTTGTTAAAAAGAAACATCAGCTGGGACATAATTGCCTGTGGCCCCTGCGTAAACCGCTCCCCTAATTCTCCCGCTATTCCAATCGTACCCGCACCTGCCCGAGCTCCTCCAGCTTGCACGCACCAGCCGGAGCGCCTCGCCCAGATCGCCCTCCCCCGCGCCTCTTGCTCTCCCCGCCGTCGAGCACCACGGCCACCCCACTGGCCAGCTCCGCCCTCTGCTTCTCTGGACCACATCATCTTCTCCACCGGTGACAACGCTGGTGTGCCCTCATCTATGATTCGTGCTTCGACAGGTCAAATCAGGTGCGCCATCGACTGAGTCGGCTGACGGAGTAGCACCAGCCAGCCCGAGAACCTACTGCGGAGCAATCCCTCACCCCAAAAATTACAACCACCCTATCTTGAAATCACATCTAACGCCCCTGATTTCTACCAGACTATGGACTATTCACTTTGCAGTTTCCGCTATGCAATTTTCTCTGTATTTTTCATCCATGAATCGAGTAGTCCTTTGGTTTGTATGTTCATGGGGTGACTAGTATTGTTCTGGTCACGTGTTACGTCATTTACCATCAAACTTTTTTCTATGTCAAGCTTAGTTGATAACGCGATAACCCATAGCTATGTATGTAGACAGTCGTGGCTATTCTGCAGTTTCAATACTCTGTGCTTCGAATGATAGCAGTTTTCTTTTGCTTCAAGCATTTCTGCTTCCTACGTAGTGGAATTTCAATATATTGCCATGCTTCCAGGTTATTGCCGCATCTACTATCCTTTGTATGTACGTTTGGATTCTCAATCTATTGCCACGCTTCCTTGGTATACATATTATTTCATCATAGTTTTAGCATCTATACTTCCTCAGAGTCTTATGTACATATACTTCTTTCATGCAATGGAACTTCAGTGTCTTGCCATGTTTGCTAGATGTACAGATGTATAGTTCGGAGCATCCATGCTTTTATGTACAGATAGAACTGCAATCATGCTTCCTGAGTTAGTATATGCGTTTCCAATGTGTGCGGATTTTTATTTCATTTTCAACAAACATGCTACATTATATTTATCATAACTTGTACAATTTCCTTTTCTTGCATCGCCACTTCAGGCTGTGTAATTCGCCTTTTCATTCTAGTAATAATACGTATATTATAAGACAGCCGCCAAGTCGGTCCTCTTCCTCCAAGAAAGAAAGCTAGGGTTTCTGCCTCTCGCCGGCGCCGCCGCAGGTCCGCCTCATCTCCGGTGGCCCTAGGGCCATGGAGGCACGGTGGATCCTGCCAAGGGCCGGCGGGAGGGCTAAGTTTTCACTCGTTTTTTCCTGTCTTGTTAGGGTTTGTGTGCTGCTCAGGAAGGCGAGACGGTGGTGGCTCCCTGAAGATGGAATAAAGGTCTCCCCGCCTAGCCACCGTTCCGGCGGTGCATCTAGCATCGTTGGTGGGCGAAATGCAGCTCAACGTCAAGCCCCCCCGATGACGTCTGCGCGGATCCACTCCCCTCAGCCATCCTCGACATGATACGGCCCTACCTTAACTAGTGTCCTTACTCAAGAGAAGCTAAGCGTCGTGGGTTACTTGAGTGAAAAATGACTTGGGGAAATGCTTTTGGGAGAGAAAAAGGGATACGGTCTCTATATACATACCGCGCGGCAGGCACGGATGGTCGAGAGGCGCCGTATGCAGCCCTACCCTAGGTCTTTATATGTTGTATCTTAGGTTTTCGTCACATGGCTACATGCAAACGAAAAGCAAGCCCACGCGGATCAGGCACCCCACAATCGGCCCTCGGTCCACGCAGTGGCATGCGGTACCGATGAAGCAGCTTCCGGGCACCCACTACAGATGAAGCAGCTACCACCACGCCAGTGATCCGGCCACACAACCTCGCGAGCCAGTCACGTCGCTCCTCTCCTATCCCAGGGATCGCCCCCTTCCCTCGAATCCTACGGCACGAACACTGACCCAACGGATATGTCCACTCAACTTTTAGAAAAAGTATGTGCCATTCGCAAAAATGCGTGTGACATTTGGAAAATGTCAATGAAATACAAAAAAATGTGTGTAACACTTTTTGATAATGTTATACAATGTAACAACCCCGCCAGACAGTCATGTCGCTCCTCTCCCATCCTGCGGATCACCCCCTTCCTTCGAGTAACGATGCTAGGTTAGGTAGGGCAGTTTCGTGTCGGCAACCTAACCTATCTGATCACTAAGATACAACAACTTAACCTAATACCAAGCCACCGCTAGGCTAGCTCACTATGATACAATAACAAATTCCTCGTACAAGAAAAAACAGTAACAAAAACAAGAGTACCAGCTGCCAGACACAGTTGACAAGCAGTGTGAGCGATAGGATGGAAGGTTACACACTCTACATGTTCGGGTGGGGCAGACACCGTCCTTCTTCACGATCAGAAGACTCAACCGGATCCCAGGTGGCCACTGGAACACCACATCTTGAAGCCATCGCCCGCCTTCAGGCGGCAGTCTACGATGAAACTCATGTACCCGGGCCTTTACCATTGATGACGGTGGAGTTGCAGCGGTGGAATTTGTTCTGCTTCAGCCGGTCACACTAGCCACTAGCTTCTCGCGACGGACAAGGACTCACTCGGGTCTGTCGGCGGCGGCGTACATGGAGGCATGATGGCGGGGTGTGCGCGAGCCGGGAGGAGAAAGCGTGTGTGCCGCGTGTTCATGTCCAACTGGCTCAGGACCTTCTCCCTGATGTAGCTCAGTGGCTGGTCCCTGCGTAGGTGGTGTTTGTTCTGGAGCTCGTCGCGCACCCACGCCCGCACCATGTCGGCCCACCTCCGCCTTGACTAGTGTGCGCCACGGCTTGCCCAGTGGAGCAACGGGATCCCCATGCTAGGCGCGGCACCTGCTGCAGGGGGAGGTGGCATAGTGCCAGCACGGTGGAGTCGGTGCTGCCGCCCGGGACGATCTGCTCGGCCTCGACGTGCTCGTCGTGCAGCGTGGCCAAAACCCCGACCTCAGTGAACGACGCCCATGCAGGCCCGAACGAACTGCCCGGCCTCGACGTGCTTGTCATCCATCGTGGCCAAGACCATGACCTCGGTGACCGTGCCGTTCCTGCCCACCGGGCCCTCATGGACGACGATGACCAACATCTCCACGTCCGCCGCAATACTCGCGATCACCGCGGGTGGCACCCGCATGTCGGCCCCACCCACCGCCACCGGGCCCTCGTAGAGGACGAGGGCGAGATTCTCCACCAGGATTGGGCCGGCAAAGAGCACGAGGTCAACGTTGAGGTCGAGATCGAAAGCGGTCCGCACGGACGGCAGACCAAGGTCCAGCTCGAGGTCAAGCCCCTAGGCCGTCGTCCCCGCAGACCCCCGCCCCTTGGACATCCTTCCTCGAGACATTAAACTAACCTAGCGCCGTTACTTGAGGTCGAAGCTAGCTAGTAAGCGTCGTCGCACAAGGGAAATGCATTTTGGGGGAAATGACCTGGCAGTACGACTATATATGTACCCCGCCGGTCCTTTTCAGTCTGAATATAAGTTATCTTCGAAATTAAAGTATCTGTACTTTGACCAAACTTATAGACAAAAGTTTCAATATTCACAATGCCAAATCAATACTGTTTGATTTGTTATGAAATATAGTTTCATAGTTCATATATTTAATATTGTAGGTGTTCATATTTTTAAAAATAAATTTGGTCAAACTTTGCAAAGTTTGACTTTACCCAAATCAACATACGCGGAGCAAAAAGTACCGGAGGGAGTATATACATACGGCGCGGCACAAGACGGATGGTGGAGGACAATGTATCTAGGGCTTCGGTTTCGCAATGTAGTGGGGCACACACGGCTAGGCTACCTTCGGACGAACCGAGCACTTGCAGATCAGGCCAGACTATGTTCACGCGTTTCAAAAATATGTTTGTTGCATTTTACGAAGGATGTTTGTGTAATTCAGAAAAAAATCATAGCATTCAAACAAAATGTACGTTACATTTAAAACTATATTCATGCATTTCGAAAATATATTTGTGACATTTTATAAAAATAAATTATATGATTTAAAAAATGTTCACATAGTTTGAAAAATGTTTTGAATCATTTCAATAGTTAATTTAATGTGCATTCAGAAAATATTTAACACGTACTCAAGAAAAGCTCAAAAACATGTTAATCATGTAGGAGTATTTGACAAATGTTAATTGTGTTAAAAATGTTTTAGATATATACAAAACATATACAAATGTGTATGAAAAAAAGTAGGCAGCTCGTATTTAAAAAACATGTATTTAGAAAATGTTAAACATGTACAATTATGCACGCCATTCGTTGCTACGAATGTGAAACCGAAGGCTGTCTCACCTACCAGTGTAAGTACAGTGTTATAGAAAGATTGCATTAATAATCAGAATTGTACTTGCAACATAATTAAGAAGAGCTAGCTAGCTGATCACTATGATACAACAACTTGACCAAAGACCAAGGGACCGATATAGGCTATAGCTCACTCCGACCGGAGAGTACCATCTGCCAGACACAGTTGACATGCAATATGAGATCCCAGCGAAAGGATCCAACTACGCATTCTACGGGTTTCGGGCGGGGCGGACGCCGTCCTTCTTGGCGATCAGATGGCACGGACGGAACCCACGCGGCCACCGGAATGCCCTCACTTCGACACCGTCGCCGGCCTCTTGGCTGCAGTCCACCATGAAGCTCATGTACCCCTTATCGTTGATGACGGTGGCGTCGTTGCGGTGGAATTAGTTCAGCTTCAGGTGGTCGGTGGAATTAGTTCAGCTTCAGGTGGTCAGACATGCACTGGCCAAGACCCCGGCGCCCGCTGCTGACGGAGACGGACAAGGACACGCCCGGGTATGTCGTCGGCCTGGCTCTTACCCCTGGGATAGTAATCGGCTTGGGATCGGTGGTGTTCAAGCCGCACGCTGTGATCTCGACGGGGTAGAGGAAGGCGCCGAGGCGGGCGCATGTGCAGGCCGGGAGAGGAAGCGGGCTCGCCGCGCGTTCATGTCGGACTGGCACAGGACCTCCCCCGATGTAGCACAGCGGCAGGTCCCTGGGCAGGCGGTGTTTGTTCTAGAGCTGGTCGCGCACCCACGCCCGCACCATGTCGGCCCTCCGCCTCGCCTGGCGTGCCCCACAACCTGCCCATGGGAACAACGGGACCTCGTCGCCGGGCGGCAGCTGCTGTAGAGGGAGGTGTGACAACACCAGTTGGGCCAGCGCGGTGGAGTTAGCACTGCCGGCTGGGACGATCTGCCCGGCCTCGACAGGCTCGTCGTCCAGCGTGGCCAAAACTGCGACTTGGGTCACCGTGCCGTCCCCGGCCGCGGGGCCCTCATAGACGACGACGGCCCCCATCTCGACGCCGGCGACCGCAACGCCCTCGGTCACCACGGGCGGCACCGGCACGTTGTCCCTGGCCGCTGCCGCCGGGCCCTTGTACACGACGAGGGCCCTTTGTTTCCACTTCCGCGGCGCCGGGCTTGTCTCGTCAACAGAGCTTGATTGAAGATTCAAAAATCCCTAAACCCGAGGCCCTTGTGTGAATTCGGCAGGGTCATCTTATGCCAAGCGTACTAGTGAGTTTTCCATTTACCTTTCTCCGCTCCCCAATAATAGTTCCGAATCAAACGTATTCAGGTCATCACAAACACCAAATGGGAACTTGAACACACTCATAATAAAGGTAGGGATTGACTCAGCAACTGACTTAATCAAAACTTCTTTGCCAGCCTGTGTAGGATGCCCATCAAAAGAAAACAGGCACTTACTCAACTTAACTTGCAAATTTTGAAGCTTACCCTTTGTCAATCGACCATCAGGTGTCGGCAGACCCTGGTATTTCTCCTTGAAAAAACAGAAGATGTGACACCCAATACATTTTTTTATCACTTCTATTGTATCCACCGGTCAGGATCCCCAAATAGAATGGATGATTTGAAGGGTTTGATAGCTGACACGTGGACATAAAATTTACGCGACACTTTATAAAAATGTTATACAATGTAGCAAAAATGTTCGTGTAATTCAAAATAAATAAATCATAGCATTCAAAGAAAATGTACATTACATTTAAAACTATGCTCAAGCGCTTCAAAATATGCTTGTGACATTTTAGAAAAAATAATTAATAATGTAAAAAAACGTTCGCATTATCTAAATATTTTGTATCATTTGAAAAAATAATTCCATGTGTATTCGAAAACTATGTAACAGGTAGTCTAAAAGTGTTCAAAAACAGGTTAATCGTGTAGACAAATTTTAAAAGTGTCAAGTGCCTCGGCCGCCATCCCCGCCGATCCAGGACGCCCCTCGGCCATTCTCGTCCATGGACAACACTGTCCTAGCGCCGGCCGTTACTACTCGAGGTGGAAGCTAGGTAGATGGTGAGCGCCGCGGCATGGGGGATTGTAGCGGGGTGGAATGACCTGGCAATACGCCATATGTATATACATACAGTGCACGCGGCGCAGGACGGAGGGTGGCTAGGGTTTCGTGACGGAACGGCGTGCAGCGCACACGGCTACCAGTACCCGCTCGCTCACCCACCCAACGGATGGATGTGTTGGACTTGGATGGCTTTCTAGCCCGTGGATTGAATGAGTAGACTTTGTCGTTTCTACAATATACGTAGTACACTTTGTTATATCTGAATAAGTATGTTGCTGAACATCCGTTGACTCGATTCCTAGCTGTGATATGATATCACGGGTTTGAAGACTGCAACAAGAATTGATCTTGTGTACTGACTCAAATTTTGGTCCCTTCTTTTGGGCCAACTCCAACCGTCGACCCCAAACGGACGTTCGTTTTGACCGGATTACTTCTCTTGGGCCAACTACAACTGTCAAACCCAAACAAACCTTCTCTTGGGCCGGCGAAGAGGGAGAGGTCGACGTTGAGGTCGAGGTCGAACGCAATCCACGAGGATGGTAGGCCGAGGTGCAGCTCGAGGTCTAGCCCCTCGGCGGCCATCACAGCGGATCCACGACACCCCTCGGCCATCCTCCTCCTCGATCAACACGAGCGAAACTACTTGAGGTCGAAGCTAGCTGGTGAGCACCGTGGCACGGGTGGCCTGCACACGGTTAGGCTACCTTCAGACGAACTGAGCGAGCACGATACCCATGAGCGAGTCACGTCGCTCCTCTCCCATCCCACGGAGCCCTCATATCCAATCGAATGAAAGCAAACCCAACGGATATGGCCGCTCAACATTTAGAAAATTTTAGTAACATTAAAAAAATGCATGTGACATTTTGAACATGTTTATGGTTTTTTTTAATGTACATCACACTTTTTTTGCGAAATAACTATTTATTACTCAGAATTAGGGATTAAAATATCGTAAGACAATACCTAAGACCCCATTTGGGCCCGAACGGAACCAAAACCATGTTACGATGGAAGTTGTACAATTAGTATTCAGTTTAGGTGTCGCCGAGGTTTGAAATCGTATAGGAGATACACGGATAGATTGCTTCATGTTTGATAGTCCATCCACCGGACCCTCGTACACGACGATGGCGAGATCGCTCTACACCTCAGTACGGGCGGCCGACGCAAAAATCCCGAGCACCCCCACCCCGGGCACCGCGTCGTACCCACCCATCGGGCCCTCGTTCACGACGATGGCGAGATCGTTCTCGTTACCCTCATCCACCTCAGCCACCGCGACGTTCTCCACTGGGATAGGGCCGGCAAAGTTCGTGACGGCCACCATCAGGATTAGGCCGGCGAACACTGCGAGGTCGATATTTTGGTCGAAGTTATGGGCAATCGGCACAGATGGCATGCCGAAATGCAGCTCAACGTCGAGGCCCCCCGATGGCGTCTGCGTGGATCCACGCCCCTCAGCTATCCTCGACATGATACTGCCCTACCTTAACTAGTGTCCTTACTCAAGAGAAGCTAAGCGTAGTGGGTTACTTGAGTGAAAAATGACTTGGGGAAATGCTTTTGGGAGAGAGAAAGGAACTGTATATACATACCACGCGGCAGGCACGGATGGTCGAGAGGCGCCGTATGCAGCCCTGCTCTAGGTCTTTATATGTTGTATCTTAGGTTTTCGTGACATGGCTACGTGCAAATGAAAAGCAAGCCCACGCGGATCAGGCACCCCTCAACCGGCCCTCGGTCCACGCAGTGGCATGCGGTACCGATGAAGCAGCTTCCGGGCACCCACTACGGATGAAGCAGCTACCACCACGCCAGTGATCCGGCCACACAACCCCGCGAGCCAGTAACGTCACTCCTCTCCTATCCCAGGGGTCGCCCCCTTCCCTCGAATCCTATCGCACGAACACTGACCCAACGTATGTGTCCACTCAACTTTTAGAAAAAGTATGTACCATTCGCAAAAATGTGTGTGACATTTGGAAAATGTCCATGAAATTTTAAAAAATGTGTGCAACACTTTTTGATAATATTATACAATGTAACAACCCCGCGAGACAGTCATGTTGCTCCTCTCCCACCCCGCGGATCACCCCCTTCCGTCGAGTAACGATGCGAGGTTAGGTAGGGCAGTTTCGTGTCGGCAACCTAACCTATCTGATCACTAAGATACACCAACTTAACCTAATACCAAGTCACCGCTAGGCTAGCTCACTATGATACAATAACAAATTCCTCGTACAAGAAAAAACAGTAACAACAACAAGAGTACCAGCTGCCAGACATAGTAGACATGCACTATGAGCGATAGGATGGAAGGCTACACACTCTACATGTTCGGGTGGGGCAGACGCCGTCCTTCTTCACGATCAGAAGAATCAAACGGATCCCAGGTGGCCACTGGAACACCACACCTCGACGCCATCGCTTGCCTTCAGGAGGCAGTCTACGATGAAACTCATGTACCCCGGCCTTTACCATTGATGACGGTGGAGTTGCAGTGGTGGAATTTGTTCTGCTTCAGCCGGTCACACTAGCCACTAGCTTCTCGCGTATACGGACAAGGACACACTTGGGTCTGTCGGCGGCAGCGTACATGGAGGCATGATGGCGGGGTGTGCGCGAGCCAGGAGGAGAAAGCGTGTGTGCTGCGGGTTCATGTCCAACTGGCTCAGGACCTTTTCCCTGATGTAGCTCAGTGGCTGGTCCCTGCGTAGGTGGTGTTTGTTCTGGAGCTCATCGCGCACCCACGCCCGCACCATGTCGGCCCACCTCCGCCTTGACTAGTGTGCGCCACGGCTTGCCCAGGGGAGCAACGCGGACCCCATGCTAGGCGCGACACGTGCTGCAGGGGGAGGTGGCATAGTGCCAGCATGGTGGAGTCGGCGCTGCCGCCCGGGACGATCTGCTCGGCCTCGACGTGCTCGTCGTGCAGCATGGCCAAAACCCCGACCTCAGTGAACGACGCCCATGCCGGCCCGAACGAACTGCCCGGCCTCGACGTGCTTGTCATCCATCGTGGCCAAAACCATGACCTTGGTGACC
The DNA here is from genome assembly GCA_021605205.1 of Aegilops longissima. Classification (NCBI taxonomy): domain Eukaryota; kingdom Viridiplantae; phylum Streptophyta; class Magnoliopsida; order Poales; family Poaceae; genus Aegilops; species Aegilops longissima. Next base: position 14,542 of record JAHIAM010004612.1, read on the forward strand.
GTGCCGTTCCTGCCCACCGGGACCTCATGGATGACGATGACCAACATCTCCATGTCCGCCGCAATACTCTCGGTCACCACGGGAGACACCAGCATGTCGGCCCACCCACCGCCACCGGGCTCTCGTACACGACGAGGGCGAGATTCTCCACCAGGATTGGGCCGGCGAAGAGCACGAGGTCGACGTTGAGGTCGAGATCGAACGCGGTCCGCATGGACGGCAAACCAAGGTCCAGCTCGAGGTCAAGCCCCTAGGCCGCCGTCCCCGCAGATCCCCGCCCCTTGGCCATCCTTCCTCGATCGACATTAAACTACCCTAGCACCGTTACTTGAGATCGAAGCTAGCTAGTAAGCGTCGTCGCACAGGGAAAATGCGTTTTGGGGGAAATGACCTGGCAGTACGACTATATATGTACCCGGCTGGTCCTTTTCAGTCTGAATATAAGTTATCTTCGAAATTAAAGTATCTGTACTTTGACCAAACTTATAGACAAAAGTTTCAATATTCACAATGCCAAATCAATATTGTTTGATTTGTTATGAAATGTAGTTTCATAGTTCATATATTTAATATTGTAGGTTTTGATATTTTTAAAAATAAATTTGGTCAAACCTTGCAAAGTTTGACTTCACCCAAATCAATGTACGTGGAGTAAAAAGTACCGGAGGGAGTATATACATACGGCGCGACACAAGACGGACGATGGAGAACAATGTATCTAGGGCTTCGGTTTCGCAACGTAGTGGGGCACACACGGTTAGGCTACCTTCGGACGAACCGAGCATGCGCACATCAGGCCAGACTATGTTCACCCGTTTCAAAAATATGTTTGTTGCATTTTATAAAGGATGCTTGTGTAATTCAGAAAAAAAATCATAGCATTCAAACAAAATGTACGTTACATTTAAAACTATGTTCATGCATTTTGAAAATATATTTGTGACATTTTATAAAAAAATGTTTATATGATTTTAAAAATGTTCACATAGTTTGAGAAATGTTTTGTATCATTTCAAAAGTTAATTTAATGTGTATTTAACACATACTCCAGAAAAGCTCAAAAACATGTTAATCATGTAGGAGCATTTGACAAATGTTAATTGTGTTAAAAATGTTTTAGATATATACAAAACATATACAAATGTGTATGAAAAAAAGTAGGCAGCTCGTATTTAAAAAACATGTATTTAGAAAATGTTAAACATGTACAATTATGCACGCCATTCGTTGCTACGAATGTGAAACCGAAGGCTGTCTCAACTACCAATGTAAGTACAGTGTTATAATCAGAATTATACTTGCAACAAAATTAAGGAGAGCTAGCTAGCTGATCAGTATGATACAATAACTTGACCAAAGACCAAGGGACCGATCTAGGCTATAGCTCACTCCGACTGGAGAGTACCATCTGCCAGACACAGTCGACATGCAATATGAGATCCCAGCGAAAGGATCCAACTACGCATTCTACGGGTTTCGGGCGGGGCGGACGCCGTCCTTCTTGGCGACCAGAAGGCACGGATGGATCCCACGCAGCCACCGGAATGCCCTCACTTCGACACTGTCGCCGGCCTCTTGGCTGCAGTCCACCATGATGCTCCTGTACCCCTTACCGTTGATGACAGTGACGTCGCTGCGGTGGAATTAGTTCAGCTTCAGGTGGTCAGACATGCACTGCCCAAAACGCCAGCGCCCGCTGCTGACGGAGACGGACAAGGACATGCCCGGGTATGTCGTCGGTCTGTCCCTCACCCCGGGGATAGTAATCGGCTTGGGATCGGTGGTGTTCAAGCCGCACACGGTGATCTCGATGGGGCTAGAGAAAGGCGCCGAGGCGGGCGCATGCGCTGGCCGGGAGAAGGAAGCGGGCGCGCCGCGCGTTCATGTCGGACTGGCACAGGACCTTCCCCCCAATGTAGCACAGCGGCAGGTCCCTGGGCAGGCGGTGTTTGCTCTAGAGCTGGTCGCGCACCCACACCCGCACCATGTCGGCCCTCCGCCTCGCCTGGCATGCCCCGCAACCTGCCCATGGGAGCAACGGGACCTCGTCGCCGGGCGACAGCTGCTGTAGAGGGAGGTGTGACAACACCGGTTGGGTCAGCGCGGTGGAGATAGCGCTGCCGGCCGGGACGATCTGCCCGGCCTCGACAGGCTCGTCGTCCAGCGTGGCCAAAACCCTGACTTGGGTCACTGTGCCGTCTCATAGACGACGACGGCCCCCATCTCGACGCCGGCAACCGCAACGCCCTCGGTCACCACGGGCGGCACCGGCACGTTGTCCCCGGCCGCTGCCGCCGGGCCCTTGTACACGACGAGGGCCCTTCGTTTCCACTTCCGCGGCACCGGGATTGTCTCGTCAACAGAGCTTGATTGAAGATTCAAAAATCCCTAAACCCGAGGCCCTCGTGTGAATTCGGCAGGGTTATCTTATGCCAAGCGTACTAGTGAGATTTCCATTTACCTTTCTCCGCTCCCCAATAATAGTTCCGAATCAAACGTATTCAGGTCATCACAAACACCAAATGGGAACTTGAACACACTTATAATAAAGGTAGGGATTGACTCAGCAACTGACTTAATCCAAACTTCTTTGCGAGCCTGTGTAGGATGCCCATCAAAAGAAAACAAGCACTTACTCAACTTAACTTGCAAATTTTGAAGCCTACCCTTAGTCAATCGACCATCAGGTGTCGGCAGACCCTGGTATTTCTCCTTGAAATCAGAAGATGTGACACCCAATACATTTTTGTTATCACTTCTATTGTATCCTCCGGTCAGGATCCCAAAATAGAATGGATGATTTGAAGGGTTCGATAGCTGACACGTGGACATAAAATGTACGTGAGACTATAAAAATGTTATACAATGTAACAAAAATGTTCGTGTAATTCAAAATAAAGAAATCATAGAATTCAAAGAAAATGTACATTACATTTAAAACTATGCTCAAGCGCTTCAAAATATGCTTGTGACATTTTAGAAAAAATAATTAACAATGTAAGAAAATGTTCGCATTACTTAAATATTTTATATCATTTGAAAAAATAATTCCATGTGTATTCAAAAACTATGTAACAGGTAGTCCAAAAGTGTTCAAAAAACGGTTAATCGTGTAGACAAATTTTAAAAGTGTCAAGCGCCTCGGCCGCCATCCCCGCGGATCCACGACGCCCCTCGGACATTCTCCTCAATGGACGGCACTGCCCTAGCGCCGGCCCTTACTACTCAAGGTGGAAGCTAGGTAGGTGGTGAGCGCCGCGGCATGGGGGGATTGTATCGGGGTGGAATGACCTGGCAATATGTTGTATGTATATACATATGGTGCACACGGCGCAAGACATAGGGTGGCTAGGGTTTCGCGACGGAACGGCGCGCAGCGCACACGGCTACCAGTACCCGCAAGCTCACCCACCCAACGGATGGATGTGTTGGACTTGGATGGCTTTCTAGCCCGTGGATTGAATGAGTAGACTTTGTCGTTTCTGCAATATACGTAGTACACTTTGTTATATCTGAATAAGTATGTTGCTGAACATCCGATGACGCGATTCCTAGCTGTGATATGATATCACTGGTTTGAAGACTGCAACCAGAATTGAACTTGTGTACTGACTCAAATTTTGGTCCCTTCTCTTGGGCCAACTCCAACCGTCGACCCCAAACGCGTTCGTTTTGACCGGATTACTTTTCTTGGGCCAACTACAACTGTCGAACCCAAACAAACCTTCTCTTGGCGTTGAGGTCGACGTTGAGGTTGAGGTCGAACGCAATCCGCGCGAACGGCAGGTCGAGGTGCAGCTCGAGGTCTAGCCCCTCGGCGGCCATCACAGCGGATCCACGACACCCCTCGGCCATCCTCCTCCTCGATCAACACGAGCGAAACTACTTGAGGTCGAATCTAGCTAGTGAGCGCCGTGGCACGGGTGGAGCGTGCACAGCTAGGCTACCTTCAGACGAACTGAGCGAGCACGATACCCGTGAGCGAGTCAAGTCGCTCCTCTCCCATCCCACGGAGCCCTCATATCCAATCGAATGAAAGCAAACCCTACGGATATGTCCGTTCAACATTTAGAAAATTTTAGTACCATTAAAAAAAATGCATGTGACATTCAGAACATGTTTATGATTTTTTTTTAAATGTACATGGCACTTTTTTGTGAAATAACTATTTATTACTCAGGATTAGGGATTACAATGTCGTAAGACAATATCTGAGACCTCATTTGGGCCCGAAGCAAACCAAAACCATGTTACGACCCTGGCCTCTACCAAAGTTTGCCATAGCATGACTAGCACCATTGCCAATATGACGGATATGAGTAATACTCCCTCCATTCTACAATGTTAATACTCCCTCCATTCCATTGCTAATACGACGGATATGAGTAATACTCCCTCCATTCCACAATATAGTACTCTCCCTCCATTCCCTCAAATTTCAGTCCCTTCTCTTGGGCCAACTCCAACTGTTGACCCCAAACGGACGTTCATTTTGACCGGATTAATTCTCTTGGGCCAACTTTAACTATCATAGCAAAACAAACCTTCTCTTGGGCTGGTGAAGAGGGAGAGGTCGACGTTGAGGTCGAGGTCGAATGGAATCCGCATGGACGGCAGGCCAAGGTGCAGCTCGAGGTCAAGCCCGTCGGCGGCCATCCCCGCGGATCCACGACACCCCTCGGCCATCCTCCTCCTCAATCAACACGAACAAAACTACTCGAGGTCGAAGCTAGCTGGTGAGCGTCGTGGCAGGTGGCGCGCACACGGCTAGGTTACCTTCAAACGAACTGAGTGAGCATGATACCCGTGAGCGAGTCATGTCGCTCCTCTGCCATCCCATGGAGCCCTCATATCCAATCGAACGAAAGCAAACCCAAACGGATGTGTCTGCTCAACATTTAGAAAATTTTAGTACCATTCAAAAAAATGCATGTGACATTTAGAAAATGTTTTTGATTTTTTTTAAATCTGCATGACACTTTTTTTGCGGAATAACTATTTATTACTCAGAATTAGGGATTACAATGTTGTAAGACAATATCTAAGACCTCATTTGGGCCCGAACCAAGCCGAACCATGTTACGATCGATCCTGGCCTCTACCAAAGTTTGCCATAGCATGACTAGCACCGTTGCCAATACGACGGATATGAGTAATATTCCCTCCATTTTACAATGTAGTGTGTCCGCGCTTCCCCAAATCCAAATTCGACCATAAATTTAACCAACGAGACTGACTGCAGCGGGAGCAAAAATTATACCACCGAATTCGTATTTTTGATATGAATTCAGTGATATAATTTTTGCTCCAGCCGCAGTCGGTCTCCTTGGTTAAATTACGGTCAAACTTGGATTTCGGAAAGCGCGGGCACACTACATTGTGGAATGGAGGGAGTAGAAGAGTCATGTTCCCCCATACTATGTTTTATCTCTCTGATCAAGAAAGAGTATTTAGATAAATTGCTTCCACCTTTCAACACCATTGCAATGCCAAGCTAAACCCTTCTCGAATAGCAAGAAATTCAGATTCCAACACATCATCACAGTCGCCAAGATGTATGCAAGCACTAAATATCATGCTTCCTACATGGTCCCGGAGCACCATGCCAACTGCCGCCTTTCCACACAGGATGGAGCCATCCGTGTTTAGCTTAACTCGCCCTTGACAAGGAGGTAGCCAAGGGGTGCTTGAAATTGCATTATTATCACATGTGGCATGCATCATGGGAAACTGTGGTTAACCAGCAATCTTACCTTGACAAAGTCTGCATTAAGGTCAAGCTTAAGACAGGCTAGCGAGTCCAGGTAACTAGCCAGGAACCTGGTTGGGACGTCAATTGGAGGGGCTGGCTTTGCATGCACCACTTCGTTCCGTACATGTCATACGCTCCAGAGAAGCATAAGTACACAGACCCGGACCTGTTTGTTCACATCACACATTAGCTGAATATAAACCAATAATCATGGCGTTTGATGCTAGTTAGCTCTGGCGAGATCGCTCTGCAGCTCAGTCACCACGGCGAACGCCAAAATCCCGAGATCCCCCACCCCGGTCACCACGTCGTGCCCGCCCACCATGCCCTCGTACACGATGATGGTGAGATCGTTCTCTTTACCCTCCTCCACCTCCGAGGCCGCGACGTTCTCCACTGGGATCGGGCCGGGGAAAACCACACGACGGCCTCCATCGGGAGCGGGTCGGCAAAGACTGCAAGGTCGAAGTCCAGGACGAAGTCGTGGGCTATCGGCTTGGACAGGATGCCGAAATGCAGCTCAAAGTCAAGTCTCCCAGCAGGAGTCCCCGCGGGTCCATGCCCGTTATCCATCCTCGACACAAAACTGCCATACATACCCTACCGCCGTTACTCTAAGGAAGCTAAGCGCCATCAGCTACTCAAGTGGAAACTGACTTGGGGGAGATGCTTTCGAGAGGGGAACGGGAATACAGTATGTATATACACACGGCACGACAAGCACGGACGGTTGAGATGTGCGGTGGGTAGCCCTTCCCGAGGTCTATACATGATGTATCTTTCATTTTCACGACACTCCCACCCACCACACAGCTACATGCAGAAGAAGCCAGCCAACACGGATCGGGTGCACCTCGATAGGCCCATGGCCCATGCGGCGGCACCCGCTATGCATGGAGCAGATTCTGCCACGCCAGTGATCTGGCCTCACACCCCCGCGAGCCAGTCACATCGCTCCTCTTCCATCCCGCGGATCACCCCCTACCTTGAATCCTAGCCCCCCATATCCAATCGAAAGAACGCTCACCCAATGGATGCCTCCGCTCAACTTCTTGAAAATGTACACTAGTAGAAAACAGGGCTTTGGTTGAGGCTTGGGTAATGGCACTAATCCCGGTTCACTCACGTACTGCGACCAAAGGGTGCATCAGTCCAGGTTTGTGAGGCCAGGGCGCCCGCCGGGCCTTGGGGGCCATTGGTCTCGGTTCGTCTGACCCCTTTGGTCACGGAACCGGGACCAATGGGCCTCGCTCCTGGCCCATCATCTTTAGTCCCAGTTGGTGGCTGGAACCGGGACCAAAGGTTGTCCTTTAGTCCCGGTTTTAGCCACAAACCGGGACTAAAGAGAGGCCTATATATACCCCCGCCCTTGGCCCCGCGAGAAGAGCCACTGCTCTGTTTTTTTGGCCGGCCGTGGGAGAGGTTTGTGGTGCTTTAGCTCATCTTGTATGCACATGAGGTGTTTGATGAAATGCCCAAGCCACACTTAAGCTTTCTCCTCTCAAAGCTCCTTGTCCAAGCTCCATATTTCTCAAAATTTGTCTACGTTTGGCGGTCCGTCCTGTCCCGTCCCCGTCCTCACCACCGTCGATCGCCCGCGCCGATCTGGTCGCCGGCACCACCATGGTGAGCCTCTTGTTCTTATCTTCTTTCTTGGCCGATGTAGTACCCGATCGGCGCAGAGGGCAGGCCTAGACGGAGCTCGAGATCGAGTCCATCCGCCGTCGTCCTGACCGATCCACGCGCACCCGCCATCTCGCTACGACCCACCGCCGCCAGTCCTCACTCACGAGCTCTACTAGCGTCTTCGGCTGTCGGCTGGAGGAAATGGGAAAGGGGAAAGGGAAAATGACTTTCTGTATATACGGGGAAATGCTTATGTAGCCCTAGGCTCTATACGTCGTACCTAGGATTCCGCAACGCCCTCCCACCACACGGCTACTACAGACAAACAGAGTCCACGCGAACCACGCCCTACCAGCCCAGGAGCTCATGCGGCGGCACCCAGCTCAGCCCACGAGCGGGCGGACGGAGCAGGTTCCGCCACACCAGCGATCTGGCCCCACCATCTCGCGAGCCACTCAGATCGCTCTTTTCCCGTCCGGCGGATGGCCTACCTGCGCCCAATACCAACCGTCATATCCAATCAAACCAAACGCCTCCGTTTCTAACTCAGTTGTTTATTTTTTGTGAAGTCCTAACTCAGTTGTTACCAGTACCCAACGGAGTAATCTGTGAAACAAATTAATCAATGGACTTGTCTTTTCTGCAAATTCAAACTTGTTTTTTTCCTTGAACAAAAAATCTATCTTATTTGAAATGTCTCTGCATTACACTTTGCTATCTAAATTTAAAATGTACACTTTGCTATCTGAATTATCTTGTTGAGCATCCGTTGACAAATTTTTTCAACCGAGCACCCCCTTTTCATTAATTGCTTAACTAAATACAAAGTTCACCGAGCAAATACAAACACCAACAAGGAAAGGAGAAGGAAAAGTCAGGGAGGCAAGTTGGTGCATTGCAAAGAAACCCGCTACGAATGCTCGACTCGGATCCGCTACGGGGCGAAAACCTGAGAACACATCTACAGATGATAGTATCAAACCCAAAGACAAATGACAATCAGCAAGTCTGTCAACACTACTGACCAGGAGACCCTAACCAAAGACAACCAACCGACCATCACCCGGGAGAACCTACTAAGTGTGCGCAAGCCATCAACACTTCATATAAGCTCAGAGATCAATACGAAACGTCACACTCCTATGGCCTGCCCCGTGCCCAATGCAGCTATTACGGGCTTCAACCATGCCTTTATGTGGCTTCTTTCATGAGCACACGGACGCCCTCCTTATTAGCATTCTTAAGAAGACCTAATACAACATAAACGAGCACACGGTAAAAACAGCCTCAAAAGGAGAGCGAACAACATGTCCATCAAAGGTTACTTTGTTTCTCAAGGTCCAAATGCCCTAGCACACAGCAGTAATGCACATCAAGTAATACTTATGCCCCTTCTCCTAATCAAGTGTGTTCCGATGCGTGGTTCAGTTTTCTTTGTCTGAAGCTAGCAACTGATAGGATACTACTTATGTGCACAATCGTTTGCCTCATCAGTGTTAAACTGACCACTCCGGTTAATAGGTTAGTCCCAAAAATAATATAAAAGTTTATAATAAAGCCCATTAAACATCCAAAACAGAATATAATATAGTATGGAACAATCAAAAATTATAGATACGTTGGAGACGTATCAAGCATCCCCAAGCTTAATTCCTGCTCGTCCTCGAGTAGGTAAATGATAAAAAAACAGAATTTTTTATGTGAATGCTACTTGGCATAATTTTCAATGTAACCCTCTTATTTGTGGTATGAATATTCAGATCCGAAATATTCAAGATAAAAGTTTAATATTGACATAAAATAATAATACTTCAAGCATACTAACTAAGCAATTATGTTTTCTCAAAATAACATGGCCAAAGAATGTTCATCCCTACAAAATCATATAGTTTGGTCATGCTCCATTTTCTTCACACAAGAATGCTCACATCATGCACAACCCCGATGACAAGCCAAGCAATTGTTTCATACTTTATTAATCTCAAACTTTTTTCAACTTTCACGCAATACATGACATCCAATCCACTTCTCACGCCTAGAGGAATCGAATGCAAAACCTGGTGCCTGGTATAAGGGGGCGCTACCATCCGGCTAAGGTTGTTCTCGTGTTGTGGATACAGGTTAGCTTATATTTATACTCTGCGAAAGTGGGAAAAATAACAAGGGAAATGCTTCGTATCTATAGTCTGATAAGAAGTCCAGCATAAGACCATTCCAACACCGTCGATTCAATTGAAATCCGACGCCTCACGAATTGTGTTCCTTTTGTTAAAAAGAAACATCAGCAGGGACATAATTGACTGTGGCCCCTGCGTAAACCGCTCCCCTAATTCTCCCGCTATTCCAATCATACCCGCACCTGCCCGAGCTCCTCCAGCTTGCACGCACCAGCCGGAGCGCCTCGCCCAGATCGCCCTCCCCCACGCCTCTTGCTCTCCCCGCGAAATGTCCACGAAATTCAAAAAAAAATGTGAGGAACACTTTTCAACAATCTTATACAATGTAATATCCACGCGAGCCAGTCATGTCGCTCTCCCATCCCGTGGATCACCCCTTCCTTCCAGAAACGACGCTAAGTTAGGTAGGGTAGTTTCGTGTCTACAACCTAACCGATCACTAAGATACAACAACTTAACCTGAGACCAAGCCACCGCTAGGCTAGTTCACTATGATACAACCGCAACAATAACACATTCTCGCACAAGAAAAAACAGTAACAACAACAAGAGTACCATCTGCCAGTCATAGTTGACATGCAATATGAGATCCCAGCGAGAGGATGGAAGGCTACACACCTCTACGTGTTTCGGGAGGGGCGGACGCCGTCATTCTTGGCGACCAGAAGACACAGACCAATCCCAAGTGGCCACCGAAACGCCCACACCCCGACGCCATCGCCACCTCCAGGCGGTAGTCTACCACATGAAGCGCCCATACCCCTTACCGTTGATGATGGTGGAGTTGCAGCGATGGAATTTGTTTAGCTTCAAGCGGTCAGACAGGCCAGTAGCCCGGCCGCTGATCGCGTAGACGGACAAGGACACACCCGGGTAAGTTTTTGGCGGCGTACAGGAAAGTGCGATAGAAGGCACATGCGCGGGCCGGGAGGAGGAAGCGGGTGTGCCACGGGTTCATGTCCGACTGGCTCAGCACCTTCTCCCCGATATAGCTCGACAACAAATCCTTGGGTAGGTCGTGTTTCTTCTGGAGCTCGTCACGTACCCACGCCCGCACCATGTCGGCCCTCCTCTGCCTCGACTGGCATGCGCCGCTATATGCCTAGGGGAGCAACGGGATCCCCACGCTGACAGCACCTACTGCAGGGGGAGGTGGCACAGCGCCAGTGCGGTGGATTCAGCGTTGACGGTTGGGACGATTTGCCCGGCCTCAACGTGCTCATTGTCTAGCGTGACCAAAACCCCAACCTCAGTGACCGCGCCGTCCCTGCAGGCCGGCATGATCTACCCGGCCTAGACGTGCTTGTCGTCCAGGGTGGCCAAAACCCTAACCTCGGTGACCGCACTATCCCTGCCCACCTGGCCCTTGTGGATGACTATGGCCCCCATCTCCACATCCACGACCGTATCGCTCTCGGTCATCGCGGGTCGCACTAGCACACATCATCCCCACCCACCACCATCGGGCCCGCGTACACTTCGAGGGCGAGATCCTCCACCGGGATTGGACCGGCATAGAGCACGAGGTTGACGTTGAGGTCGAGATCGAACGCGGTCTGCAAGGACGGCAGGCCGAGGTGAAGCTCGAGGTCAGGCCCTCGGCCGCTGTTCTCGATCGACACGAAACTGCCCTAGCGCCGTTACTCGAGGTCGAAGCTAGCTAGTAAGCGCCGTCGTACGGGGAGAATTCTTTTGGGGGGAAATGACTTGGCAATACGGCTGTATATGTACTGCCTCCGGTCCTTTTTGTCTGCATTTAAGTTATCTTTGAAGTGAAACTATCTCTACTTTGATGAAACTTATAGACAAAAGTTTCAATATTCACAATGAAAAATCAATATAGTTTTATTTGTTATAAAATGTAGTTTCATAGTTCATATATTTTTCATTGTAGGTGTCGATATTTTTGAAAATAAATTTGGTAAAATTTTGCAAAGTTTGACTTGACCCAAATCCAGTAGGCCTAGTAAAAAGGACCCGAGGGAGTACATATGGCGCGGCGCAGGACGGACGGTGGAGGAAAATGTATCTAGGGTTTCGGTTTCACAACAGAGTGGGGCACACACAGCTAGGCTACCTTCAGATGAACCGAGCATCCGCGGATCAGGCCATACTATGTTCATGCGCTTAAAAAAATGTTTGTGTAATTCAAAAAATAAAATAGCATTCAAACAAAATGTACGTTACATTTAAAACTATCTTCATGCGTTTCAAAAATATGTTTGTGATATTCTATTAAAAAATGTTCACATAATTAAAAAAAAGTTTTGTATCATTTCAGAAGTTGATTCAATGTGTATTCAGAAAATATTTAACACGTAGTCCAAAAAAGTTCTAAAACATGCCGATCATCAGAAAAATGAACAAAATGAATGTATCTAGAACTAATATATCAATTTCTCCGACAAGTATTTATGGACAGAGGTAGTATTTGAATGTTAATCGTGTTAAAAAATGTTAATCAATGGACTTGTCTTTTCTGTAAATTTGATCTTGTTTCTTTCCTCGAATAAAAAATGATATTGTTTGAAATGGCTGTGCATTACACTTTGCTATCTGAATCTAAAATGACCCTGCATTACACTTTGCTATCTGAATTATGCCGTTGAGCATCCGTTGATTTTTTTTCCAAGCGAGCACCCCCTTTTCATTATTTGCTTAACGGAAATACAAAGTTCACTGAGGCAATATACAAATACCAACAAGGAAAGGAGAAGGAAAAGACAGGGATGCAAGTTGGTGCATTGCGAGGAAACCCCGCTGCGAATGCTCAACTTGAATGCACTACGGGGCGAAAACCTGACAACAGACAAATGACAACCAGCAAATATGTCAACACTACTGTCTAGGAGACCCTAACAAAAGACAACCAACCGATCATCACCAGGGAGAACCTACCAAGTGCACAAGCCATCATTACTTCATATAAGTGCAGAGATCAACAAAGAAACATCATGCTCCAGTGGCCTGCCCCATGCCCAGTGCAGCTGTCACGGGCTTCAACCGTGCCTTTATGTGGCTTCTTTCATCAGCACAGGGACGCCTTATCAGGATTCTTAAGAAGACCTGCCCAATACAACATAAACAAGCACACGGTGAAAACGGCCTCAAAAGGAGAGAGAACAACATGTCCGTCAAAGGTTACTTTGTTTCTCAGGGTTCAAATGCCCTAGCACACAGCAGGAATGCACATCGATTAATACTTATGCCCCTTCTCCTAATCAAGTGTGTTCCGATGCGTGGTTCAGTTTTCTTTGTCTGAAGCTAGCAACTGATAGGATACTACTTATGTGCACAATCGTTTGCCTCGTCAATGTTAAACTGACCACGCCACGCTTAACAGATTTCAGCCAAACGGTTGTACAACAAGACCATACTTTCTAACTAAACATGCGCTTACCAAGCTGCAATTGTGTGATTTGTAACTTGTTTTTTATTACTGGATCTTACTGGGCTCGTAGTTCTCGCAAAAAAATTCTGCAGATCATATTTTTTATTACTGCATTTCTAACTGAATGTGCGTTTTCCATGCTTTCTAACTTGTTTCTTATTGCTGCATCTTACGCTTTGTTATCTGAATTTTATGTTGTTGAACATCCGTGGACGTGGTCTATCTTTGCCGATTTCTCTCTGACTTAGGGTGCTAGACTTTCAATCAACATATTCTCTAACTCTGGAATCAATTGTCTGAAGCTAGCATAGACTTCAAGTATTAGTATACCGGCATGCAATTTGATATCCTATGAACTCATAACTAACACACAAAAAACTAGGACAATTATAAATCTTACAAAAAATAATTCCCTGCAACATATGCAATTTTCACAGTGGGTTTTATGCAATGGATATTTATATGGCTATTAATTAGACTATGAATGGCTTTAGGGTTTAAGAAATAGTCATTTTAATTCCCAAAACTCTAAATATACAGTAAAGCTCATGCAATGCATGCAAGGTTTAGAAATGCACATCCTAAATTTGGAAAATTTGAGATGTGATAGGTCACCCCCTGGTATGTCGTCAGCTTGTATTGTCCTTGTCCGCTCACAATCCCAACCGGCCCTTCGTATAATTCCTTTTGTTAAAAAGAAACATCAGCTGGGACATAATTGCCTGTGGCCCCTGCGTAAACCGCTCCCCTAATTCTCCCGCTATTCGAATCGTACCCGCACCTGCCCGAGCTCCTCCAGCTTGCACGCACCAGCTGGAGCGCCTCGCCCAGATCGCCCTCCCCCGCGCCTCTTGCTCTCCCCGCCGTCGAGCACCACGGCCACCCCACTGGCCAGCTCCGCCCCCTGCTTCTCTGGACCACATCATCTTCTCCACCGGTGACAACGCTGGTGTGCCCTCATCTATGATTCGTGCTTCGACAGGTCAAATCAGGTGCGCCATCGACTGAGTCGGCTGACGGAGTAGCACCAGCCAGCCCGAGAACCTACTGCGGAGCAATCCCCCACCCCCAAAATTACAACCACCCTATCTTGAAATCACATCTAACGCCCCTGATTTCTACCAGACTATGGACTATTCACTTTGCAGTTTCCGCTATGCAATTTTCTCTGTATTTTTCATCCATGAATCGAGTAGTCCTTTGGTTTGTATGTTCATGGGGTGACTAGTATTGTTCTGGTCACGTGTTACGTCATTTACCATCAAACTTTTTTCTATGTCAAGCTTAGTTGATAACGCGATAACCCATAGCTATGTATGTAGACAGTCGTGGCTATTCTGCAGTTTCAATACTCGGTGCTTCGAATGATAGCAGTTTTCTTTTGCTTCAAGCATTTCTGCTTCCTACGTAGTGGAATTTCAATATATTGCCATGCTTCCAGGTTATTGCCGCATCTATTATCCTTTGTATGTACGTTTGGATTCTCAATCTATTGCCATGCTTCCTTGGTATACATCTATCCCTAATAATAAAGCACGGATTGACTTCATGGGTTCACCGTCACAATACGCTTTTTTTTTGTGAATTTACGCTTTCAGTTTAAATTTAAAACATATATACGAGGTGGTACTAATTCGGAGAACCACATCGCAAAATTTTCGTACGTACATGATCTGTCCGCACTACTAACTGACTAACTGGGGCCTTGCCCTGAGATCGTCTCATATCTCTGAAGCGTTGCCACTTGTGCCTCAGCCGGTCCGGCCATACGCTGCGCAGTGGCCCAAAAATCTGCTAAAAATCTGCTCTCATCCCCTTCCATGGCATGGCAGCAGCGGCCGCCGCCACCCTCCCCCAGCGTCGGCCTCCATTGCATCGCCTCAACGCCCGACGCCCGAATCACAACCCTCCACCAGATGAACGCTGCCCGCCACCACTAGATCGTTGCTGCCGTGCCGTTCCTCTGTCCCCGAGGCGCCACCATCTCCGAGCCGCCGTGGATCTCGTGTGGATGGGTGATTGGGCTGGCCGCCTACGTGGCCCTAGCGAGCTCGCCAGCCGTTGCCGAAGACCCAAATCCCCGAGCTCGGCGAGCTAGCTAGCCATCCTGGATGCCTTGCAGAGAAACCTTGCCATGGCCTATGAGCCCCCTAGCCACGTCGCCAGCTGCCGTTGGAGCCGAGCAGGCAGGTAGGCGGACGGGGACAAGGATAGCGCGTACAGCGAAGGTATTCCAGGGGACAACGAGGAGAAAAAGAAAACGTACGCATCTGCCTCCTCCTCGACCTTGGTGTGTGTGCCGCCGCCGCCGCACCTCATCCCGCTTCGCCACCCACGCCGCGCTGTCGCACATCAGCCCGCTTCGCCGCGCGCACGTCATCCCGCTAGCCACCCACGCCGCCGCGGCCGCACCTCAGCCCGCTCGCCGCCCACGCCGCCGCGGCCGCTCGCCGTTCCCTGCCGCAACCAACCACCTCCGTCTCCCATCCACGACTAGATCGACACCCTCTCTAATGGATGCCGCCCCAACCACCTCACCCAACAGGACGCCGGCCCAGCCAACCTCGACAAGCCGTTGCTTGCCCCTGCCTGCCTCTACCTCCTCGACGCAGGACGACTCTGGCACTCCTCTGCCTCCTCTTTGTGGACGGCTTTGGAGGACGGCGTTTCCACAGCTCCGCATCGGACGCGAGCGCGGCATGGAGCAGCTGCCTCCTTTCCTGCGACGAGAAAGCCATTGCCCCCTCAATCAGCATGGTAATCTCTTCCTATTATTCACCCTGAATCTGTCTTACACACACAGTACATGCTTATGTATTGTCTCAATGATTATCCTATTTTTAGGATTGAAACTTGCGTTTTGTGCAATGTCACCAGTTCATAGGGTACAGCATGAGTATGTCTTGGAACTGATTCAGAGGCATGTTTATTTTGGAGTAGCTTGCATTCTTTTCCACAGGAATAAAATCGATGATACTCAATTAACAAATTCTTTTTTGATATGTTTGTAATCAGTCAATCATCTTTTCCACGGGAATAAAATTGATGATACTCAATTAACAAATTCTTTTTTGATATGTTTGTAATCAGTCAATCATCTTTTCCACAGAATAAAACTGATGATACTCAATTAACAAATTCTTTTTTGATATGTTTGTAATCAGTCCATGAGAGGTTATCTTGATGTTAGACTTGGTGTAGCATGTTGCATGTCACATGACCTATATATATCAATAGAGTGAGATGTTATTACCAGGATATCTATTCTGCTCTTTATCGGAAAAAAAGAATATCTATTCTGCTACCATCTTCATATTATTACTCTTTCATTGAAAACTTATACTTAACTTGGTATTTAGGGGCTGTAATGGTACTGGAAGTCTGCTGCATTGTTCTATCTACCATCGACCATCATTACTAAAAAAGTTGTTCTTCTTGCTGTTGGTCACTTTGTACAGAGAGCAATTCGTTGTCAAACCTATGATGTGGTTTGACTAATTAGGCCAGGATCTAAGAATCACATGAGCTGGTGTAGATTGTAAACTCTGAACCTAAGCCAATTTGTTTGTTGCAGTTTGCAAGTACTTTGCTGGTGATGTTTTTTTTCTTTTGCGGTGGAAAGGGAGTATTACTTCTCAGTGATAGATGTACAATCATCTGCTAAGAATTCGGTTACAACGATAGGAAGACCCTCTAGCCACATATCGGCACAGTCCCTTGAGAAACTTGCGAATGCATCAGCACATCTATTTTGTTTTTCTTTGAGCATAACAATAGAAAACTCCTTACTACCGGTAAGTAGGTAGCTCATGAACTTCAGCTACCAGGTGCCCCATCGTAGAGTGATCCTTCTCCTTACTTTCCAGGCCAGTTTCAGCCTTTTCTGTTTGGCGCACTCGACCACTCTGGGAAGTCATCGTGCACTCAAGCCTAGGAACTTCCGGTAGACAGCTAGCTTTGCTAGCTAGCTACATAGTCAAACTGTACAATGTACAACGTACAACTGTTGTTATCTTTCTTATCTCCTCCCAATTGCACAATCAAGTTAGGGTTCGTGCCTCTCGCCGGCGCCGGCGCAGGTCCGCCTCGTCTCTGGTGGCCCTAGGGCCATGGAGGCGCAGTGGATCCTGCCAAGGGCCGGCGGGAGGGCTCCGTTTTTAGTTGTTTTTTTCAATTTTGTTAGGGTTTGTGTCCTACTCAGCAAGGCGAGACGGCGGCGGCTCTTCGAAAATGGAATAAAGGTCTCCCCGCCTAGCCCCCGTTCCGGCGGTGCATCTAGCATCGTTGGTGGGCGTGTGGAGGTGTGTCTCCGGCAGATCTATCTTTGGTGGATTTGCTCGGATCTCGTCGTTGTTCGTCTACGTTCGTGTGTCTTTGGTTTGGATCCTTCCGATCTACGTTATTTTTCATCGGCGGCGGTTGCTGTTCTGGGGTGCTGGTCCTATGGGGCCTTAGCACGACGACTTCCCGATTGTCTACTACAACAAGTTGTGCCCGGCTCCGGCGATGGAGGGGCGATGACGGCAGCGCGCCTTTGGCTCGCTTCGGTACTTGTAGTCGTCGCTAGGTGGTCTACGAATCTGGATGTAAATTTTATTTCTGGTATTCGTTGTACTACCATGATTGAAGATGAATAGATTGGAAGTTTTTTCGCAAAAAAAATTGCACAATCAATTTTTTTAAGGAATTTCACCACAACAGTATTATTGTACATAGTATGCTGAAATCAGCAAAATGTGGTCATAGGCTCATAGATTGAAGATTATGTTTTTCCCCCTCCCGTTGCAACGCACGGGCCCTTTTGCTAGTATTATTTCATCATAGTTTTAGCATCTATACTTCCTCAGAGTCTTATGTACATATACTTCTTTCATGCAATGGAACTTCAGTGTCTTGCCATGTTTGCTAGATGTACAGATGTATAGTTCGGAGCATCCATGCTTTTATGTACAGATAGAACTGCAATCATGCTTCCTGAGTTAGTATATGTGTTTCCAATGTGTGCGGATTTTTATTTCATTTTCAACAAACATGCTACATTATATTTCTCATAACTTATACAATTTCCTTTTCTTGCATCGCCACTTCAGGTTGTGTAATTCGCCTTTTCATTCTAGTAATAATACGTATATTATAAGACAGCCTCCAAGTCGGTCCTCCTCCTTCAAGAAAGAAAGCTAGGGTTTCTGCCTCTCGCCGGCGCCGCCGCAGGTCCGCCTCGTCTCCAGTGGCCCTAGGGCCATGGAGGCACGGTGGATCCTGCAAAGGGCCGGCGGGAGGGCTAAGTTTTCACTCGTTTTTTCCTGTCTTGTTAGGGTTTGTGTGCTGCTCAGGAAGGCGAGACGGTGGTGGCTCCCTGAAGATGGAATAAAGGTCTCCCCGCCTAGCCACCGTTCCGGCGGTGCATCTAGCATCGTTGGTGGGCGAAATGCAGCTCAACGTCAAGCCCCCCCAATGGCGTCTGCGCGGATCCACTCCCCTCAGCCATCCTCGACATGATACGGCCCTACCTTAACTAGTGTCCTTACTCAAGAGAAGCTAAGCGTTGTGGGTTACTTGAGTGAAAAATGACTTGGGGAAATGCTTTTGGGAGAGAAAAGGGATACGGCCTCTATATACATACCGCGCGGCAGGCACGGATGGTCGAGAGGCGCCGTATGCAGCCCTACCCTAGGTCTTTATATGTTGTATCTTAGGTTTTCGTCACATGGCTACATGCAAACGAAAAGCAAGCCCACGCGGATCAGGCACCCCTCAACCGGCCCTCGGTCCACGCAGTGGCATGCGGTACCGATGAAGCAGCTTTCGGGCACCCACTACAGATGAAGCAGCTACCACCATGCCAGTGATCCGGCCACACAACCCCGCGAGCCAGTCATGTCGCTCCTCTCCTATCCCAGGGATCGCCCCCTTCCCTCGAATCCTACGGCACGAACACTGACCCAACGGATATGTCCACTCAACTTTTAGAAAAAGTATGTGCCATTCGCAAAAATGCGTGTGACATTTGGAAAATGTCAATGAAATTCAAAAAAATGTGTGTAACACTTTTTGATAATGTTATACAATGTAACAACCCCGCGAGACAGTCATGTCGCTCCACTCCCATCCCGCGGATCACCCCCTTCCGTCGAGTAACGATGCGAGGTTCGGTAGGGCAGTTTCGTGTCGGCAACCTAACCTATCTGATCACTAAGATACACCAACTTAACCTAATACCAAGCCACCGCTAGGCTAGCTCACTATGATACAATAACAAATTCCTCGTACAAGAAAAAACAGTAACAACAACAAGAGTACCAGCTGCCAGACACAGTTGACAAGCAGTCTGAGCGATAGGATGGAAGGTTACACACTCTACATGTTCGGGTGGGGCAGACACCGTCCTTCTTCACGATCAGAAGACTCAAACGGATCCCAGGTGGCCACTGGAACACCACATCTTGAAGCCATCGCCCGCCTTCAGGCGGCAGTCTACGATGAAACTCATGTACCCGGGCCTTTACCATTGATGACGGTGGAGTTGCAGCGGTGGAATTTGTTCTGCTTCAGCCGGTCACACTAGCCACTAGCTTCTCACGACGGACAAGGACACACTCGGGTCTGTCGGCGGCGGCGTACATGGAGGCATGATGGCGGGGTGTGCGCGAGCCTGTAGGAGAAAGCGTGTGTGCCGCGGGTTCATGTCCAACTGGCTCAGGACCTTCTCCCTGATGTAGCTCAGTGGCTGGTCCCTGCGTAGGTGGTGTTTGTTCTGGAGCTCGTCGCGCACCCACGCCCGCATCATGTCGGCCCACCTCTGCCTTGACTAGTGTGCGCCACGGCTTGCCCAGGGGAGCAACGGGATCCCCATGCTAGGCGCGGCACCTGCTGCAGGAGGAGGTGGCATAGTGCCAGCACGGTGGAGTCGGTGCTGCCGCCCGGGACGATCTGCTCGGCCTCGACGTGCTCGTCGTGCAGCGTGGCCAAAACCCCGACCTCAGTGAACGACGCCCATGCCGGCCCGAACGAACTGCCCGGCCTCGACGTGCTTCTCGTCCATCGTGGCCAAGACCATGACCTCGGTGACCGTGTCGTTCCTGCCCACCGGGCCCTCATGGACGACGATGACCAACATCTCCACGTCCGCCGCAATACTCTCGATCACCGCGGGTGGCACCAGCATGTCGGCCCCACCCACCGCCACCGGGCCCTCGTACAGGACGAGGGCGAGATTCTCCACCAGGATTGGGCCGGCAAAGAGCACGAGGTCAACGTTGAGGTCGAGATCGAACGCGGTCCGCACGGACGGCAGACCAAGGTCCAGCTCGAGGTCAAGCCCCTAGGCCGTCGTCCCCGCAGACCCCCGCCCCTTGCCCATCCTTCCTCGAGACATTAAACTAACCTAGCGCCGTTACTTGAGGTCGAAGCTAGCTAGTAAGCGTCGTCGCACAAGGGAAATGCATTTTGGGGGAAATGACCTGGCAGTACGACTATATATGTACCCCGCCGGTCCTTTTCAGTCTGAATATAAGTTATCTTCGAAATTAAAGTATCTGTACTTTGACCAAACTTATAGACAAAAGTTTCAATATTCACAATGCCAAATCAATACTGTTTGATTTGTTATGAAATATAGTTTCATAGTTCATATATTTAATATTGTAGGTGTTCATATTTTTAAAAATAAATTTGGTCAAACTTTGCAAAGTTTGACTTTACCCAAATCAACATACGCGGAGCAAAAAGTACCGGAGGAGTATATACATACGGCGCGGCACAAGACGGATGGTGGAGGACAATGTATCTAGGGCTTCGGTTTCGCAACATAGTGGGGCACACACGGCTAGGCTACCTTCGGACGAACCGAGCACGCGCAGATCAGGCCAGACTATGTTCACGCGTTTCAAAAATATGTGTGTTGCATTTTACGAAGGATGTTTGTGTAATTCAGAAAAAAAATCATAGCATTCAAACAAAATGTACGTTACATTTAAAACTATATTCATGCATTTCGAAAATATATTTGTGACATTTTATAAAAAAAATTATATGATTTAAAAAATGTTCACATAGTTTGAAAAATGTTTTGAATCATTTCAATAGTTAATTTAATGTGTATTCAGAAAATATTTAACACCTACTCAACAAAAGCTCAAAAACATGTTAATCATGTAGGAGTATTTGACAAATGTTAATTGTGTTAAAAATGTTTTAGATATATACAAAACATATACAAATATGTATGAAAAAAAGTAGGCAGCTCGTATTTAAAAAACATGTACAATTATGCACGCCATTCGTTGCTACGAATGTGAAACCGAAGTCTGTCTCACCTACCAGTGTAAGTACAGTGTTATAGAAAGATTGCATTAATAATCAGAATTGTACTTGCAACATAATTAAGGAGAGCTAGCTAGCTGATCAGTATGATACAACAACTTGACCAAAGACCAAGGGACCGATCTAGGCTATAGCTCACTCCGACCGAAGAGTACCATCTGCCAGACACAGTTGACATGCAATATGAGATCCCAGCGAAAGGATCCAACTACGCATTCTACGGGTTTCGGGCGGGGCGGACGCCGTCCTTCTTGGCGATCAGATGGCACGGACGGAACCCACGCGGCCACCGGAATGCCCACACTTCGACACCGTCGCCGGCCTCTTGGCTGCAGTCCACCATGAAGCTCATGTACCCCTTACCGTTGATGACAGTGGCGTCGTTGCGGTGGAATTAGTTCAGCTTCAGGTGGTCAGACATGCACTCGCCAAGACCCCGGCGCCCGCTGCTGACGGAGACGGACAAGGACACGCCCGGGTATGTCGTCGGCCTGGCCCTTACCCCAGGGATAGTAATCGGCTTGGGATCGGTGGTGTTCAAGCCGCACGCTGTGATCTCGACGGGGTAGAGGAAGGCGCCGAGGCGGGCGCATGTGCAGGCCGGGAGAGGAAGCGGGCTCGCCGCGCGTTCATGTCGGACTGGCACAGGACCTTCCCCCCCGATGTAGCACAACGGCAGGTCCCTGGGCAGGCGGTGTTTGTTCTAGAGCTGGTTGCGCACCCACGCCCGCACCATATCGGCCCTCCGCCTCGCCTGGCGTGCCCCACAACCTGCCCATGGGAGCAACGGGACCTCGTCGCCGGGCGGCAGCTGCTGTAGAGGGAGGTGTGACAACACCGGTTGGGCCAGCGCGGTGGAGTTAGCACTGCCGGCTGGGATGATCTGCCCGGCCTCAACAGGCTCGCCGTCCAGCGTGGCCAAAACTCCGACTTGGGTCACCGTGCCGTCCCCGGCCGCGGGGCCCTCATAGACGATGACGGCCCCCATCTCGACGCCGGCGACCGCAACGCCCTCGGTCACCATGGGCGGCACCGGCATGTTGTCCCTGGCGCTGCCGCCGGGCCCTTGTACACGATTTAGGCCCTTCGTTTCCACTTCAGCGGCGCCGGGCTTGTCTCAAATCAACAGAGCTTGATTGAAGATTCAAAAATCCCTAAACCCGAGGCCCTTGTGTGAATTCGGCAGGGTCATCTTATGCCAAGCGTACTAGTGAGATTTCCATTTACCTTTCTCCGCTCCCCAATAATAGTTCCGAATCAAACGTATTCAGGTCATCACAAACACCAAATGGGAACTTGAACACACTCATAATAAAGGTAGGGATTGACTCAGCAACTGACTTAATCAAAACTTCTTTGCCAGCCTGTGTAGGATGCCCATCAAAAGAAAACAGGCACTTACTCAACTTAACTTGCAAATTTTGAAGCTTACCCTTTGTCAATCGACCATCAGGTGTCGGCAGACCCTGGTATTTCTCCTTGAAATCAGAAGATGTGACACCCAATACATTTTTTTATCACTTCTATTGTATCCTCCGGTCAGGATCCCCAAATAGAATGGATGATTTGAAGGGTTTGATAGCTGACACGTGGACATAAAATTTACGCGACACTTTATAAAAATGTTATACAATGTAGCAAAAATGTTCGTGTAATTCAAAATAAATAAATCATAGCATTCAAAGAAAATGTACATTACATTTAAAACTATGCTCAAGCGCTTCAAAATATGCTTGTGACATTTTAGAAAAAATAATTAATAATGTAAAAAAAACGTTTGCATTATTTAAATATTTTGTATCATTTGAAAAAATAATTCCATGTGTATTCGAAAACTATGTAACAGGTAGTCCAAAAGTGTTCAAAAACAGGTTAATCGTGTAGACAAATTTTAAAAGTGTCAAGTGCCTCGGCCGCCATCCCCGCCGATCCAAGACGCCCCTCGGCCATTCTCGTCCATGGACAACACTGTCCTAGCGCCGGCCGTTACTACTCAAGGTGGAAGCTAGGTAGATGGTGAGCACCGCGGCATGGGGGGATTGTAGCGGGGTGGAATGACCTGTCAATACGCCGTATGTATATACATACAGTGCACGCGGCGCAGGACGGAGGGTGGCTAGGGTTTCGCGCAACGGAACGGCGCGCAGCGCACACGGCTACCAGTACCCGCTCGCTCACCCACCCAACGGATGGATGTGTTAGACTTGGATGGCTTTCTAGCCCGTGGATTGAATGAGTAGACTTTGTCGTTTCTGCAATATACGTAGTACCCTTTGTTATATCTGAATATGTATGTTGCTGAACATCCGTTGACTCGATTCCTAGCTGTGATATGATATCACGGGTTTGAAGACTGCAACAAGAATTGATCTTGTGTACTGACTCAAATTTTGGTCCCTTCTCTTGGGCCAACTCCAACCGTCGACCCCAAACGGACGTTCGTTTTGACCGGATTACTTCTCTTGGGCCAATTACAACTGTCAAACCCAAACAAACCTTCTCTTGGGCCGGCGAAGAAGGAGAGGTCGACGTTGAGGTCGAGGTCGAACGCAATCCACGAGGATGGTAGGCCGAGGTGCAGCTCGAGGTCTAGCCCCTCGGCGGCCATCACAGCGGATCCACGACACCCCTCGGCCATCCTCCTCCTCGATCAACACGAGCGAAACTACTTGAGGTCGAATCTAGCTGGTGAGCACCGTGGCACGGGTGACCTGCACACGGTTAGGCTACCTTCAGACGAACTGAGCGAGCACGATACCCATGAGCGAGTCACGTCGCTCCTCTCCCATCCCACGGAGCCCTCATATCCAATCGAATGAAAGCAAATCCAACGGATATGTCCGCTCAACATTTAGAAAATTTTAGTAACATTAAAAAAAATGCATGTGACATTTAGAACATGTTTATGGTTTTTTTTAATGTACATCACACTTTTTTTGTGAAATAACTATTTATTACTCAGAATTAGGGATTAAAATGTCGTAAGACAATACCTAAGACCTCATTTGGGCCCGAACGAAACCAAAACCATGTTACGATGGAAGTTGTACAATTAGTATTCAGTTTAGGTGTCGCCGAGGTTTGAAATCGTATAGGAGATAGACGGATAGATTGCTTCATGTTTGATAGTCCATCCACCGGACCCTCGTACACGACGATGGCGAGATCGCTCTACACCTCAGTACGGGCGGTCGACGCAAAAATCCCGAGCTCCCCCAACCCGGGCACCGCGTCGTACCCACCCATCGGGCCCTCGTTCACGACGATGACGAGATCGTTCTCGTTACCCTCATCCACCTCTGCCACCGCGACGTTCTCCACTGGGATAGGGCCGGCAAAGTTCGTAACGGCCACCATCAGGATTAGGCCGGCGAACACTGCGAGGTCGACATTTTGGTCGGTTATGGGCAATCGGCACAGATGGCATGCGAAATGCAGCTCACCGTCGAGGCCCCCGATGGCGTCTGCGGCGGATCGACAGGAAAATGCTTTGGGGAAATGACCTGGCAGTACGACTATATATGTACCCGGCTGGTCCTTTTCAGTCTGAATATAAGTTATCTTCGAAATTAAAGTATTTGTACTTTGACCAAACTTATAGACAAAAGTTTCAATATTCACAATGCCAAATCAATATTGTTTGATTTGTTATGAAATGTAGTTTCATAGTTCATATATTTAATATTGTAGGTTTTGATATTTTTAAAAATAAATTTGGTCAAACCTTGCAAAGTTTGACTTCACCCAAATCAATGTACGTGGAGTAAAAAGTACCGGAGGGAGTATATACATACGGGCGACACAAGACGGACGATGGAGGACAATGTATCTAGGGCTTCGTTTCAAGAACATAGTGGGGCACACACGGTTAGGCTACCTCTCGACTAACCGAGCACGCGCAGATCAGGCCAGACTATGTTCACCTGCTTCAAAAATATGTTTGTTGCATTTTATAAAGGATGTTTGTGTAATTCAGAAAAAATCATAGCATTCAAACAAAATGTATGCTACATTTAAAACTATGTTCATGCATTTCGAAAATATATTTGTGACATTTTAAAAAAAAATTATATGATTTTAAAATGTTCACATAGTTTGAAAAATGTTTTGTATCATTTCAAAAGTTAATTTAATGTGTATTTAACACATACTCCAGAAAAGCTCAAAAACATGTTAATCATGTAGGAGCATTTGACAAATGTTAATGGTGTTAAAAATGTTTTAGATATATACAAAACATATACAAATGTGTATGAAAAAAGTAGGCAGCTCAGATTTAAAAAAATGTATTTAGAAAATGTTAAACATGTACAATTATGCACGCCATTCGTTGCTACGAATGTGAAACCGAAGGCTGTCTCAACTACCAATGTAAGTACAGTGTTATAGAAAGATTGCATTCATAATCAGAATTGTACTTGCAACAAAATTAAGGAGAGCTAGCTAGCTGATCAGTATGATACAATAACTTGACCAAAGACCAAGGGACCGATCTAGGCTATAGCTTATTCCGATTGAGAGTACCATCTGCCGCACACAGTTGACATGCAAAATGAGATCCCAGCTAAAGGATCCAACTACGCATTCTACGGGTTTCGGGCGGGACGCCGCCCTTCTTGGCGCACCAGAAGGCACGGATGGATCCCACGCAGCCACCGAATGCCCTCACTTCGACACTGTCGCCGCCTCTGGCTGCAGTCCAGCATGAAGCTCCTGTACCCTTTACCGCTGATGACAAAGGGCGCCGCCATGTGGAATTAGTTCAGCTTCAGGTGGTCGACATGCACTACCCAAAACGCCACCGCTCGCTGCCGACGGAGACGGACAAGGACATGCCCGGTATGTCGTCGGTCTGTCCTCACCCCGGCGATAGTAATCGGCTTGGGATCGGTGGTGTTCTGCCGCACACGGTGATCTCGGCATGGGGGTAGAGAAAGGCGCCATGGCGATGCGCTGGCCGAGAAGGAAGCGGCGCCGCCGCTGCTCATGTCGGATCGGCACAGACCTTCCCCAATGTAGCACAGCGGCAGGTCCCGGCAGGCGGTGTTTGTTCTAGAGCTGGTCGCGCACCCACACCCGCAACATGTCGCCTCCGCCTCGCTCGCATGCCCCGCAACCTGCCCATGGGAGCAACGGACTCGCGCCGGGCGGCAGCTGCTGTAGAGGGAGGTGTGACAACACCGTTGGGTCAGCTGTGGAGTTAGCGCTGCCGCCGGACGATCTGCCCGCTCGACAGCTCGCCGTCCAGCGTGGGCTAAAACTCGACTTGGGTCATCGTGCTGCCTCATAGACGACGACGCCCCCATCTCGACGCCGGCGACATCAACGCCTCGGTCACCACGGGCGGCACCGCACGTTGTCCCCTGCCGCTGCCGCAGGGCCCTTGTACACCATTTAGGGCCCTTCGCTTCCACTTCAAGGGCGCCTGGATTGTCTCTGCCAACAGAGCTTGATTGAAGATTCAAAATCCCTAAACCCGAGGCCCTCGTGTGAATTCGCAGGGTCATCTTATGCCAAGCGCATTAGTGAGATTTCCATTTACCTTTCTCCGCTCCCCAATAATAGTTCCGAATCAAACGTATTCAGGTCATCACAAACACCAAATGGGAACTTGAACACACTAATAATAAAGGTAGGGATTGACTCAGCAACTGACTTAATCCAAACTTCTTTGCGAGCCTGTGTAGGATGCCCATCAAAAGAAAACAAGCACTTACTCAACTTAACTTGCAAATTTTGAAGCTTACCCTTAGTCAATCGACCATCAGGTGTCGGCAGACCCTGGTATTTCTCCTTGAAATCAGAAGATGTGACACCCCAATACATTTTTGTTATCACTTCTATTGTATCCTCCGTCAGGATCCCAAAATAGAATGGATGATTTGAAGGGTTCGATAGCTGACACGTGACATAAAATGTACGTGACACTATAAAAATGTTATACAATGTAACAAAAATGTACGTAATTCAAAATAAAGAAATCATAGAATTCAAAGAAAATGTACATTACATTTAAAACTATGCTCAAGCGCTTAAAATATGCTTGTGACATTTTAGAAAAATAATTAACAATGTAAGAAAATGTTCGCATTACTTAAATATTTTATATCATTTGAAAAAATAATTCCATGTGTATTCAAAAACTATGTAACTGGTAGTCCAAAAGTGTTCAAAAAACGGTTAATCGTAGACAAATTTTAAAAGTGTCAAGCGCCGCCGCCATCCCCGCGGATCCACGACGCCCCTCGGACATTCTCCTCCATGGACGGCACTGCCCTAGCGCCGGCCCTTACTACTCAAGGTGGAAGCTAGGTAGGTGGTGAGCGCCGCGGCATGGGGGGATTGTATCGGGGTGGAATGACCTGGCAATATGTTGTATGTATATACATACGGTGCACACGGCGCAAGAAATAGGGTGGCTAGGGTTTCAGGACGAACGGCGCAAGAAAGCACACGGCTACCAGTACCCGCAAGCTCACCCACCCAACGGATGGATGTGTTGGACTTGGATGGCTTTCTAGCCCGTGGATTGAATGAGTAGACTTTGTCGTTTCTGCAATATACGTAGTACACTTTGTTATATCTGAATAAGTATGTTGCTGAACATCCGATGACGCGAGTCCTAGCTGTGATATGATATCACGGGTTTGAAGACTGCAACCAGAATTGAACTTGTGTACTGACTCAAATTTTGGTCCCTTCTCTTGGGCCAACTCCAACCGTCGACCCCAAACGCTGCTTCGCTTTTGACCGGATTACTTTTCTTGGGCCAACTACAACTGTCGAACCCAAACAAACCTTCTCTTGGCGTTGAGGTCGACGTTGAGGTTGAGGTCGAACGCAATCCGCGCGAACGGCAGGTCGAGGTGCAGCTCGAGGTTCAGCCTCGGCGGCCATCACAGCGGATCCACGACACCCTCGGCCATCCTCCTCCTCGATCAACACGAGCGAAACTACTTGAGGTCGAATCTAGCTAGTGAGCGCCTGTGGCACGGGTGGAGGCGCTGCACGGCTAGGCTACCTTCAGACTAACTGAGCGAGCACGATACCCGTGAGCTAGTCACGCCGCCCTCTCCCATCCCACGGAGCCCTCATATCCAATCGAATGAAAGCAAACCCCACGGATATGTCCGCTCAACATTTAGAAAATTTTAGTACCATTAAAAAATGCATGTGACATTCAGAACATGTTTATGATTTTTTTAAATGTACATGGCACTTTTTTGTGAAATAACTATTTATTACTCAGGATTAGGGATTACAATGTCGAAGACAATATCTGAGACCTCATTTGGGCCCAAGCAAACCAAAACCATGTTACGACCCTGGCCTCTACCAAAGTTTGCCATAGCATGACTAGCACTGTTGCCAATATGATGGATATGAGTAATACTCCTCCATTCTACAATGTTAATACTCCTCCATTCCATTGCTAATACGACGGATATGAGTAATACTCCTCCATTCCACAATGTAGTACTCCCTCCATTCCTCAAATTTCAGTCCTCTCTTGGGCCAACTCCAACTGTTGACCCCAAACGGACGCTCATTTTGACCGGATTAATTCTCTTGGGCCAACTTTAACTATCATAGCAAAACAAACCTTCTCTTGGGCTGGTGAAGAGGGAGAGGTCGACGTTGAGGTCGAGGTCGAATGGAACTGCATGGACGGCAGGCCAAGGTGCAGCTCGAGGTCAAGCCCGTCGGCGGCCATCCCCACGGATCCACGACACCCTCGCCATCCTCCTCCTCAATCAACACGAACAAAACTACTCGAGGTCGGCTAGCTGGTGAGCGTCGTGGCAGGGTGGCGCACACGGCTAGGTTACCTTCAAACGAACTGAGTGAGCATGATACCCGTGAGCTAGTCATGTCGCCTCTGCCATCCCATGGAGCCTCATATCCAATCGAACTAAAGCAAACCCAAACGGATGTGTCTGCTCAACATTTAGAAAATTTTAGTACCATTCAAAAAATGCATGTGACATTTAGAAAATGTTTTGATTTTTTAAATCTGCATGACACTTTTTTATGGAATAACTATTTATTACTCAGAATTAGGGATTACAATGTTGTAAGACAATATCTAAGACCTCATTTGGGCCCGAACCAAGCCGAACCATGTTACGATCGATCCTGGCCTCTACCAAAGTTTGCCATAGCATGACTAGCACCGCTACAATACGACGGATATGAGTAATATTCCTCCATTTTATAATGTGTGTCCGCTTTCAAATTAATCGATCAGAATTTAATTATCGAGATCGACAGAAGGGAGAAAAATTATATCACCGAATTCGTATTTTGATATGATTTCAGTGATATAATTTTGCTCCAGCCGCAGTCGGTCTCCTTGGTTAAATTACGTCAAACTTGGATTTCGGAAAGCGCTGGCACACTACATTGTGGAATGGAGGGAGTAGAAGAGTCATGTTCCCCCATACTATGTTTTATCTCTCTGATCAAGAAAGAGTATTTAGATAAATTGCTTCCACCTTTCAACACCATTGCAATGCCAAGCTAAACCCTTCTCGAATAGCAAGAAATTCAGATTCCAACACATCATCACAGTCGCCAAGATGTATGCAAGCACTAAATATCATGCTTCCTAGATGGTCCTGGAGCACCATGCCAACTGCCGCCTTTCCACACAGGATGGAGCCATCCGTGTTTAGTTTAACTCGCCCTTGACAAGGAGGTAGCCAAGGGGTGCTTGAAATTGCATTATTATCACATGTGGCATGCATCATGGGAAACTGTGGTTAACCAGCAATCTTACCTTGACAAAGTCTCCATTAAGGTCAAGCTTAAGACAGGCTAGCGAGTCCAGGTAACTAGCCAGGAACCTGGTTGGGACGTCAATTGGAGGGGCTGGCTTTGCATGCACCACTTCGTTCCGTACATGTCATACGCTCCAGAGAAGCATAAGTACACAGACCCGGACCTGTTTGTTCACATCACACATTAGCTGAATATAAACCAATAATCATGGCGTTTGATGCTAGTTAGCTCTGGCGAGATCGCTCTGCAGCTCAGTCACCACGGCGAATGCCAAAATCCCGAGATCCCCACCCCGTCACCACGTCGCGCCCGCCCACCATGCCCTCGACACGATGATGGTGAGATCGCTCTTTACCCTCCTCCACCTCCGAGGCCGCGACGCTTCCATTGGGATCGGGCCGGGAAAACCACACGACGGCCTCCATCGGGAGCGGGTCGGCAAAGACTGCAAGGTCAAGTCCAGGACGAAGTCGGGCTATCGGCTTGGACAGGATGCCAAATGCAGCTCAAAGTCAAGTCTCCCAGCAGGAGTCCCCGCGGGTCCATGCCCGTTATCCATCCTCGACACAAAACTGCCATACATACCCTACCGCCAGCATTTCTAAGGAAGCTGGCCGCCGGCTACTCAAGTGGAAACTGACTTGGGGAGATGCTTTAGAGGGGAACGGAATACAGTATGTATATACACACGGCACGACAAGCACGGACGGTTGAGATGTGCGGGTAGCCCTTCCCGAGGTCTATACATGATGTATCTTTCATTTTCGCGACACTCCCACCCACCACACAGCTACATGCAGAAGAAGCCAGCTAACACGGATCGGTGCACCTCGATAGGCCCATGGCCCATGCGGCGGCACCCGCTATGCATGGAGCAGATTCTGCCACGCCAGTGATCCGCCTCACACCCCATGAGCCAGTCATATCGCCTCTTCCATCCCGGATCACCCCTACCTTGAATCCTAGCCCCCATATCCAATCGAATCTAACGCCACCCAATGGATGCCTCCGCCAACTTCTTGAAAATGTACACTAGTAGAAAACAGGGCTTTGGTTGAGGCTTGGGTAATGGCACTAATCCGGTTCACTCACGCATCACACCAAAGGGTGCATCAGTCCAGGTTTCAGGAGGCCAGGCGCCTCGCTGGCCTTGGGGTTATTGGTCCCGGTTCGTCTCGACCCTTTGGTCACGGAACCGGATCAATGGGCCTCGCTCCTGGCCCATCATCTTTAGTCCCAGTTGGTGGCTGGAACCGGGACCAAAGGTTGTCCTTTATTCCCGGTTTTAGCCACAAACCGGGACTAAAGAGAGGCCTATATATACCCCCGCCCTTGGCCCCGCGAGAAGAGCCACTGCTCTGTTTTTTTGGCCGGCCGTGGGAGAGGTTTGTGGTGCTTTAGCTCATCTCCTATGCACATGAGGTGTTTGATGAAATACCCAAGCCACACTTAAGCTTTCTCCTCTCAAAGCTCCTTGTCCAAGCTCCATATTTCTCAAAATTTGTTCACGCTTACGGTCCGTCCTGTCCCGCCCCCGTCCTCACCACCGCCGATCGCCTGCGCCGATCTGGTCGCCGCACCACCATGGTGAGCCTCTTATTCTTATCTTCTTTCTAGGCCGATGTAGTACCCGATCGGCGCAGAGGGCAGGTTTAGACGGAGCTCGAGATCGAGTCCATCCGCCGTCATCCTGACCGATCCACGCGCACCCGCCATCTCGCCATTTACCCACCGGGCGCCAGTCCTCACCACGAAGCTCTACTAGCTGCCGGCTGTCGGCTGGAGGAAATGTGAAAGGGAAAGGAAAATGACTTTCAGATATACGGGAAATGCTTATGTAGCCCTAGGCTCTATACGCCGCACTCTAGGATTCCGCAACGCCTCCCACCACACGGCTACTACAGACAAACAGAGTCCACGCGAACCACGCCCTACCACCTCAGAGCTCATGCGGCGGCACCTGCCCAGCCCACGAGCGGGCGGACGGAGCAGGTTCCGCCACACCAGCAATCTGGCCCCACCATCTCGCCACCCACTCAGATCGCTTTTTTCCCGTCCGGCGGATGGCCTACCTGCGCCCAATACCAACCGTCATATCCAATCAAACCAAACGCCTCCGTTTCTAACTCAGTTGTTTATTTTTTGTGAAGTCCTAACTCAGTTGTTACCAGTACCCAACGGAGTAATCTGTGGAACAAATTAATCAATGGACTTGTCTTTTCTGCAAATTCAAACTTGTTTTTTTCCTTGAACAAAAAATCTATCTTATTTGAAATGTCTCTGCATTACACTTTGCTATCTAAATTTAAAATGTACACATTGCTATCTGAATTATCTTGTTGAGCATCCGTTGACAAATTTTTCCAACCGAGCACCCCCTTTTCATTAATTGCTTAACTAAATACAAAGTTCACCGAGCAAATACAAACACCAACAAGGAAAGGAGAAGGAAAAGTCAGGGAGGCAAGTTGGTGCATTGCAAAGAAACCCGCTACGAATGCTCGTCTCGGATCCGCTACGGGGCGAAAACCTGAGAACACATCTACAGATGATAGTATCAAACCAAAAGACAAATGACAATCAGCAAGTCTGTCAACACTACTGACCAGGAGACCCTAACCAAAGACAACCAACCGACCATCACCCGGAGAACCTACTATGTGCGCAAGCCATCATCACTTCATATAAGCTCAGAGATCAATACTAAACGTCACACTCCTATGGCCTGCCCTGCGCCCAATGCAGCTATTACGGGCTTCAACCATGCCTTTATGTGGCTTCTTTCATGAGCACACGGACGCCTCCTTATTAGCATTCTTAAGAAGACCTGCCCAATACAACATAAACAAGCACACGGTAAAAACGGCCTCAAAAGGAGAGCGAACAACATGTCCATCAAAGGTTACTTTGTTTCTCAGGGTCCAAATGCCCTAGCACACAGCAGTAATGCACATCAAGTAATACTTATGCCCCTTCTCCTAATCAAGTGTGTTCCGATGCGTGGTTCAGTTTTCTTTGTCCTAAGCTAGCAACTAATAGGATACTACTTATGTGCACAATCGCTTGCCTCTCAGTGTCAAACTGACCACTCCGTTAATAGGTTAGTCCCAAAAATAATATAAAAGTTTATAATAAAGCCCATTAAACATCCAAAACATAATATAATATAGCATGGAACAATAAAAATTATAGATACGTTGGAGACGATCAAGCATCCCCAAGCTTAATTCCTGCTCGTCTCTAGTAGGTAAATGATAAAAAACAGAATTTTTATGTGAATGCTACTTGGCATAATTTTCAATGTAACCTCTTATTTGTGGTATGAATATTCAGATCCGAAATATTCAAGATAAAAGTTTAATATTGACATAAAATAATAATACTTCAAGCATACTAACTAAGCAATTATGTTTTTCCGACAGATCCAGCCACCATGACGCTCCAAGCGCCCACAAGGACAAGTTTTTCGAGAAGGTCATCAAACCCTACCTTATGGAGGTGTTGCGACACCCTCAGGCCATTGAGATGCGTGAGGGTGCTGCATATCCGCTGATGTTGAGGGGCCAAGAAGACCGGAAGGCAAGTGCACAAGACTCAAGTAATGGAGCAATAAGTTTTCAAGTGTCAAGGGATGGTGGAACGTGGACTCAATGCCAATCACATGATTATTGTGGAGTTCACCAACAAACACAAGCTGGGCCCCAAGAGCATTGAGGAGGCTATCTTCAGGCTTCATGGGAAAATCGAGCACCTCCAAGCGCAGATCTATGAACAGCAAAACCAAAACTATGAGTATGAATATAGATTGAAGAGGATGAGTTTGGTTGTAGATTTGAGGATCCCGGAGACCCGCTCATCTTTCGATGATGGTGAGCCTATGCCTTGGAAGATGGATGACAAACCTGCTTCATCAACAACTCCATCATCACCACCTCCGAAGAAAGAGATCTAAATACATGGGCATGGGCACTCCCCTTGGCAACTGCCAAGCTTGGGGGATGTGCCCCAGTATCGTATCACCACCACATCTTTATCTTTATCGTTTTTCTTAGTTCGATCCTTTTGGTTATATCTTGATCTAGTTGAATAAAGTTTTTAGTATGATCTAGCTTTGAGTTTTGCTTCGATCTCTATCTATGTAATCGAGTCCGTGAGATATATAATAAAGTGTAGTTTTGAGTTGAGGGCTTTGCTTTCTTGCTATGATCTTGAGGGAATTAAATAAAAAGAAAGAAATAAAAAGTTCATATATTGATCTTATGGAGAGTAATGACTTCGCATATAAAGAGTATGATGAATAAAAGTTGTTGAGGGTTGACAAACATAGTTTTGGTCATTGTTGCAATTAATAGGAAGTAATAAAGAAAGAGAGGCTTCACATATAAATATACTATCTTGGACATCTTTTGTAATTGTGAGCACTCATTAAAATATGACATGCTAAAAGTTGATGTTGGACAAGGAAGACAACATAATGGGTTATGTTTTCTTATATCCGAATAGAAGTTATATTGTCATGATCATCCAACATGTTGAGTTTGCCTTTCCTCTCATGCTAGCCAAATTTTTCCACCAAGTAGAAATACTACTTGTCCTTCCAAACATCCCAAAATCCAGTTTTGCCATGAGAGTCCACCATACCTACTTATGGATTGAATAAGATCCTTCAAGTAAGTTGTCATCGTGCAAGCAATATAAATTGCTCCTCCAAATATACATGATTTATTAGTGTGAAGAAAATAAGCTTTATACTAACTTGTGGTATGGAAGAAATAAAAGCTTATGACTGCATAATAAAGGTCTTTATCAAAAGCGGCAATATAAAGTGACATTATTTTGCATTAAGATTTTGTGCATCCAACCATAAAAGCGCATGATAA
This sequence comes from Aegilops longissima, assembly GCA_021605205.1. Taxonomy (NCBI): domain Eukaryota; kingdom Viridiplantae; phylum Streptophyta; class Magnoliopsida; order Poales; family Poaceae; genus Aegilops; species Aegilops longissima. The sequence continues at coordinate 49,471 of JAHIAM010004612.1, forward strand.
CCTCTCGCTTCCCCGCAAAGGTCCTATCTTTTACTTTTATCTCCTACCCTTATACAAGAGTCATGGTGATCATCACCTTCCTTTTACACTTTTTCCTTTGGCAAGATCTATGTGTTGAGAGATCCTAATATAAATATATCCACTGGATGTAGGTTTTCATAAAGTATTATTGTTCACATTACCCTTGAGGTAAAAGGTTGGGAGGCTAAACTATAAGCCCCTATTTTTCTCTGTGTCCGATTGAAACTTTGAACCCATAAGTATCTCGTGAGTGTTAGCAGTTGTGAAAGATTATATGATAGTTGAGCATGTGGACTTGCTGAAAAGCTCTTTTATTGACTCTTTCCGATGTTATGATAAATTGCAATTGCTTCAATGACTGAGATCATAGTTTGTTAGTTTTCAATAAAGTTTATTATTCATACTTTACCCTGTGAACAAATTGTTACTTTAGCATAAGAAATTATATGGCATTATATGTTGTTGTTCTAAAGATGATCATGATTCCTCATGTCCATATTTTATTTTATCGACACCTCTGTCTCTAAACATGTGGACATATTTATCGATATCGTCTTTCGCTTGAGGACAAGCAAGGTCTAAGTTTGGGGGGCTTGATACGTCCATTTTGCATCATGCTTTTATGTTGATATTTATTGCATTATGGGCTATTATTACACTTTATATCACAATACTTATGCTTTTTCTCTCTTATTTTATAAGGTGTAAATGAAGAGGAGAGTGCCGTAGCTGGAATTCGGATCGAAAAGGAGCAAATATTAGAGAGCTATATCGCACAAATCCAAAAGTCCTGAAACTTCACGGAGCATGTTTTTGGAATATATAAAAATATTGAGCGAAGAAAGAACCAGAGGGGCCACCAGCCGCCACAAGGTTGATGGCGCCACCTACCTTCGGCGCCGCCCCATCCTTGTGGGTCACCCGCGACAAGACAGAATCAGACTTTGTTGTCACCATGGCTGACGGCAAAGGCATGGATGTTTGACGGCAAGAACCTTTGTTGTCGCCAGCAGACGGCAACAGGTCCGCTGAATAGGGTACGACAAAGGCCTCTTTGTCGTCCGCTAGCTGATGGCAAAGATGGAAAGGGCTTTGTTGTCCGCTAATAGACGGCAAAGAGCCCGGATGGCACATGTGGCAGTTCAGGTCCGTTATGGTTAACGGCGTTTTTCTGTCAGCCAAGAACGGCAAAGGCCTTTTGCATCGTTGTTGCCACCAGCGGCCGCAAAGATGCGAAGGCTATTGCCATCCGCTGGCCGACGGCAAATCGCCAAACAGGCCAGCCCCTACACCCCAGATTGTATGTGTAGTTGCCACGTGGATCGCTGTCGTCATCAAGTGACGGCGAAGACCTTGTTGCCGCCAGCGGACGGCAAAGTGGCTATATAGCCCTTGTTTTTTCCTAAATTCATTCAATTTGAGAGAATTGCACATATATATATATATACACATTTCAACATAATTTCAACAATCATACCAACAATAAGTTTCCAACAACATATACACGTTTCCAACAACATGAACATATATATACAAGTTTCAAACAACATTTCCAACAAGTTTCCATAAATAAAAAGGAAGCACAAGTGCAAGTAAAAGTTTGCAACAAGTTTCCATCAATGCTAGTTGCTTCCTCATCTCAAGCAAATCTGCAAATTAGAAAGATGAGTTAGAAGAAGAAGAAGACTAGCTAGCTTCTTCTTCTTCTTCTTCTTCTTCTTCTTCTAACTAAGGTAGGTAAAATGGCATTTTTAGCTAAGGTAGGTAAAAGGCTAAGTGTGTAGGTCATTTTAGAGCTAAGCTAGGTAAATAGGTCATTTTGGAGCTAACCTCACGAGTTATGCCATTTTTAGCTAACTAAGCATATTTACTCATTTTGTAGCAGAAAATGGTAAGTGTAGGTCATTTTAGAGCTATCCTAGTTAAAATCGGTCATTTTGGAGCTAGGTAAGGTTATTTTGTCATTTTGGAGGAAAATAAACTAATTATATGAAAGTTTAGAGCTAAACCAAGGTTATTATGCCATTTTTACCTAAGTGCACTAATTATGTCATAAATGAAGTAGCTAAGATAATTATAGATCATTATTGAGCTATCCTAGGTTGTTATGCCATTTTTTACCTAAAGTTGCTAATTATGTCATAAATGAAGTAGCTAAGCTAATTATAGATCATTATTGAGCTATCCTAGGTTGTTATGCCATTTTTTACCTAAGTGGGCTAATTGCAACACTCCAAAAATTTTGATTTGGTTTTTATCGAATTCTTTAATTAGTTGGAAGGAGGTTATTTTAAAAAAATGAGGACTCTCCTTCTCAAAAAAATTCTTTTAAGACAAATATTTTATGTGTTCTTCCCAACCTTGATTTTTGGTCTTGAGGGTTTTCATCTTGTGTTGGCTCAACACCAATAATTTTGGAAGGTTTTTTTTTACAATTCCTTTTTTATTAAAAAGTATTCCTATAAATTATGGATTTATTCATTCCCATTCAAATATTTTCTTTGCCATGACCTATGTTGAAAACTTTCTTCCAAACCCACCACCCTACTTTGGGTCAACCCAAGCATCCAATTCCAGCATGTTTCAACTTCCCCTATATCTTATTTCTATTTATTTTTACCTCAAAATCTTTTGTCATTTAATTTGGACCTTAGAGATTTACAAAGGAACTGTCATATTTCCTTTGAGTTTTGACTCCAAATAAATTCCTCTGGCTAGTCCTTAGTACCCTCAAACAAGATCCATCAAGATCTAGTGGTCCACAGTTCAAATTTTTCAAAATGTGCTTGCTGCAGGTTTGGACCAGATTTGCCATTTTTGGTGAAATTCATTCTTTTTCTTTTCCTAAAAATCTGAGATAATTCAGGCAGCCTCCAGATACATCAAGAGATCACCTCACCAAGGATCGGCTCAAGGAAAAAATTTCACGTGCCTTAATCATTTCGTCGAACAGCTGGTGTGCACTGCTTCGCCAAATTCGAAAAGTTCAATGTTCAGGGCCAAGGGCGTGTCGCTTTTCGTAACCCGCGCCGATCTCGCCAAAGGCACGCTGGCACCTTGCTCACTGCTCCCCTTCTTATCCATCGCGCCAGACGGTCGACCGGACGGATGCGAAGGCCGACGATGAGCTTGCAGGGTACATCGTCCCCGTGAGTGGCGGCAACAACGCTCGCTTCCAGCCACCAGAGAGCCTCGCGTGGTACGACGCCATCCAGACCGCCCACACCACCGTGAGCTGCCGCGGGCCGCCCCTTCCCTGCAGGCAGGTTGCAGAACCGCCGCCGCGGGCTCGAGAGTCGCAGAGCGCGCTTCTCGCCGACGCGTTCGTGAGCTCCGCTCCGCCGAAACCACGGAGCATGCCAAACTCCGACCAGGTTAGCCGCTGAATGGTGCCAGTGGACCAATACGGTTGACCATTCACCATAACCTCCCGCCCAACCTCTGCTTTGCCGAATCACTGGCCGGAGAAACCCTGCTCGGCAACCGCCGGACGGCTATAAATGGAGGCCCCGAGCTCGTTCTCACCCAAAGACGCCCTCCTCGCCTTAGAACTCGCCACACTCATCGAGGGTCTCGAGAGCCTTCTTCCCAACTCCGCCGCCTGATCCAAGGCTGGCTCGCAAGATTCTCTCCGTGAGAGCACCCCGCCCCCAAACCACGCTCAGAGCCTCCTAGTACACCCACCTCTATCCTCACACAATTTACGGCTGCAGCCTCCCCGTGAGATCCATCTCGATCAACCACCGTCTGTCGAGAGGAGGCCGCCGACGTGGTGCTCGCCGACGACCAACTCCACCACCCACAGACGCTGGAGAGCTCCGTGAGTCCAGAGGTACCTCCACTCTGCCTCGCCGTGGATCGACGCCGCGACCACCGCGAGCCTCGAGCGCCAAGGGACTCGGTTCTGATTTTAAACCCGACCGTGGGACCCCCTCGCCAGCCTCTCCTCTTTTTTCTTTTTGTCAAACGCTTTCAGAAGCACCTTCGAAAAGTATGTTTCCTTTGGGTTGGCGATTTCTAACCAAGCGCTTTCGTTTTTCTAAACTAGCCCCTAGAAAGTTTCGTTTCATCACAGATTAGTCCCTGGACTAAAACCTTTATAACTTTTAAAAAAGATGATTTTGAGTTGATTCTTTTTTGTCATCCTTATTTTTCTATCTAGTTTTTATCATATTTATTTCAAAATTATTTGGAACAATTTTTATGCACGCATTTATATTTAAGTTAGTATCCGGTTTTTATAACGAGATACCAAAGGAGGTGACGGAGCCGCAAACTTCATCGAGCTAGACTGTATACTCCAACCAGGCAAGCATGTTTGAACCTTTGATATGATGAGTGTTTTGCATGTTTGCTTGAGTGAGTTTTTCATGGCATGTTTATATAAGCATTAGTGAATGTTATATTACATGCAAGGCAAGCTACAAGTGAGCTTCAAATTTGATGTGTTTATATGATGGTGAGATAACCTGATCATGTGGTGACATGATAGGTTGCAAGATGGTATTGTTGAAGCATGACAGTCTTATGTCAACCGCTTAACTCAGTATTAACGTGGATCAAGTCATGTTCCTGCTCATCCCTTTTTTCGTGCTGCCACATGTCTTCGCAAAGAATGCGGTCTAGTCAATTGCAAACCTTTTTCCTTGTACACACCAAATAGAGGGGCAGAATGAGGGTTCCATGGCTCTGGATTAAAGCCCGCCATCCGTCAGGGGCATGGGTGTTTCCGTTAGGACCGAGAGGGGGCACCCTTAGAGCGCTGCTATAAATTTGATCCCATGCTACTCGAGGTTGTGGCCTCCTGCCTTAGAGTTTTTCTTGAACGCTTCCTAGGGTGATTCCTGGCAGCGGAATGTGGAATGTGTGTACCGTTAGATGTGTTTCTTCTAAAATACCATAAACGGAACTAGTCCTTTGTGACTACGGAACTGCTGGTTGTGGGTAAAGAGTAAAACTCTGCAGAGTCAAAACCATTCGAGTAATCGTGTCCATGGTCAAGGACTGTGATCAACATATAAATGTCAAGACGTCAGCCTCAACGCTCGCTCTCAGCCGCCGGGCCTCAAGAATAATCTCCGTGAATAAACATGAGTGGTAAACCTGGCTGAATGTTATTCCTGTGGATGGACTAACCAGTTTATTATTATGTACTCGAGTATTTCCTTGGGATGATTTAAATTTGTGAGCTACTTGAATTAATGGTGAAATATAAGCCCTTTATGTGATGTCGCCGACATCCGACCGTGGCATTCTTGTTATTTACTTTTGATATAAGCCCTTTATGTGATGTCGCCGACGTCCGATCGTGGCATCCTTCTTATTTACTTTTGATATGAGCCCTTTATGTGATGTTGCTCGACGTCCGATCGTGGCATTCCTGTTATTTACTTTTGTTATAAGCCCTTTTCGAGATGTCGCTAGACGTCCGATCGTGGCATGTACCGTCATTTACATTTCAATATAAGCCCTTTATGTGGTGTCGCTTCGACGCTCGATCGCGCCATGTTAATTTATTTTACCTTTCGAGGCATCGCCTGCATAATCCGATCGGTCTTCGTTATTTTATTGGGATTTCGGAGGACTACCGCCCGACTTCCTTTTTATTTAACATGCAGTGCAAATTTATTATCTGAAAAGCATTTAGTCTGCTCATGTGCATCATGTTTGCATTTGTTATATCTTATGTCCAAACTGTCTTCCGAGTACATTCAAAGTACTCACCGCTTGTTGATTTGGCCGATGATGACGAAGGCGGTCTTATGGATGAAGAGTACGATAGCGAGTCCGACGCCTAGAGGAGTCCCAACCAGTCCTGCGGCGATCCTCGAGTTGGTCACTTGTATTATATACGCCTCGCTACCCTAAAAAATCATCGAGCCTCACTCCGCGCTTGATGAGCTGTAAAATTTAGGAGTCATGTCACCCACTTCACTGTGACATATCCACCACCACTTTTATTACGAGTCAGTAGTTATGCCACCATACTCCTTGTGTCATATCCGCCTTTATGTATCATATCGCATGTTTGTAATAAATTGTTGAGCAGCCTCAGCTCAACCTTGTATAATATTTAGTACATCTGGATTTCTGTATCAAGGATTTGTCTACCAAGAAGGAGGATTTTTTTCTATACTGGTCGGATAAAATGGTCGATTTTTCAATAAATATTTTTATTGGAAACCCGTCCCGATAACCTTGGTATCGAGCCAGCTGACTGTAGGAAGCCACTAGGTGCGATCGCTAATCGGTTATTAGCGTAATTAGTGCTATTTTTTAACATTTTGCAAATGTAGCAATTTTTCTGTTAGTCATCATAAATCTATGATTTGACTATTCGGAATTTTTGTCTACCTTTGTAGATGGCTGGCAGCGACTGTGAGTCCCAGGTGTTCGCCAATGTACCTAAGGGGTTTATCAAGCTTCTCGGCTCCATCACCAAGGTCGCGATCGGGCCATCGGCTCGTCCGAGTTCACACTCTACCAGCACAAGCTCAGCGACAGCAGATCTATGCACCAAAGTCATGTGCAATTCAAGGAGGACATTTCGAGTCACGCCGCTCCGATTTTGGAAGGGCCATGCTCACGGAGAGGCATTCCATGCAGATGGCTGCTCGTGAGAGCTCGCTCCGGATGCTCTTCCTTCGATGAAGGCTCATCGCTACCGCTACCTCCCATGCCGTGTGTCATACACTTGTCACTATGCATTCGCTGCCCTAAGGGAGAGAGAGATGAGGCTATTGAAATGTTGGTTGAGAAGGAAACATTGTGTTTGCATTGCAATCTCAGTGGGACCGATCGCTCATCTCGGTTTGACCAAACGCTACAAAGGGAAACAGAGAGATTATAATCCCATCTCGGTGAGACCGAGATCCCTATCAGTGAGACCGAAAAGACTAGGGTTTCTGGCAGTGGCTATGTCAACTGAACTTGGTGGCTCCGGATATGAAATTTCGATGGGGCCGAGTTGGACTTTTTGGTTTGGGACATATGTGGATGTGAGAAAGTAGTAGAGGGTTTTGGAGCATATCACTAAGCATTTTGAGCAAGAACCTCATTAAGCAACACCTCATCCCTTCTTAATAGTATTGGCTTTTCCTATAGAGTCAATGTGATCTTGGATCACTGAAATAGAAAATGTAGAGTCTTATGCTTTGAGCTTGAGCCAATCTTTTGTCCTTAGCATTTTGAAGGGTCCACTTTCTAATCCATGCCATGCCAATCATTGAGCTTTCCTGAAATATTCATCTTGAATAGCATTAGTTTCAATGAGCTATATGTTGTTAGGAATTACCAAAACCACCTAGGATAGTTGCACTTTCAATCTCCCACTTTTTGGTAATTGATGACAACATATAGATCAAAGCTTCACAAATGATAAATAAGATTGAAAACATCGTCGCTTAAGAAGTATGTGATAAGCAAGAGCTCCCTAAATTTGTGCATTATTTAAATTTGCTCTTGAATGCAAATGCACAATTGATTAGGATCATGGGTTACTCTTCCATGTCACATAAATCTTGGTGGAGCTCTCAAATGATAGAAATTAAAACACATGCACTCATCACCAAGCAAAGTGAATGATCATAAGAGGATATAAAGATAATATCATCCAACAAGCATTAAGGGTAGCATATGATCAAACACATGATCAAACAAGTATCTCACAAGGACACAAAGTAGTATCTCACACAAGCACACAATAAAGTTTCAACCAAAATAGCAAGAGAGGTAAAAGGCAACACTCTCTCGAAGTTTATGATCTATACATTTTTCTCCCTTGGCAACAAGTTACCAAAAGTTCAAAATGCATAGTGCTAAATGACTCTCGTGCTTGATCTTTGGTAGGAGGTGTTGAGAGAACTCCAAGGACGAAGGCTTCAGATGAAGTAGCTGGAGCTAGTGGAGTAGCTGCCGGAGGTGGAACTGGAGTTGTAGCTGCCGGTGCCGATGTTGTAGCTCTAGTGTCTGCCACTGCACCGCGGCAGATCTCTGCCCTCCTGGCACTCCGCAAAAGCATCGGTGGTAGACTTGCCCTTCTTCTCCTCAGCTTCCTCCCAAGTTGCTCAACTGCAGTTTGATCTCTGCCACCTTGACATCAAGGTCATAGAATTTTGTCTCAATAATCCTTTCCAAGCTCTCCGGTTCTTGGTCGTGGTGGCTAAGCCCTTCTCAATCCTCGTGGTGGATTGATCAGATATCCAAGCTGGTCTTGCTTGCTCTTCAAGAATACCCGAGATGCCTCCTCCGCTTCTTGGCATCTTTGCAGCCTTCTCTCGCTTTAGCCTCTCTCTCTTTTCCCGTGCTTGAGCTGAAAATGGTTCATTCTCATTCATCACCACTGTGTTATATTCAAATTCAAGATAGATGGGCAGGTGCTCCTTGTCCAAAATGTACTTGCCTTTGCCCATCTTTGAGTTGATGAGCTCCTGAATTTGTGGGGCATACCCACGCTTCTCTTCCGTCAGAAGAGTCCTCTTGATTGTCTCAACAATCGTGCTCATGACTTTGAACTTCGTGGGACATCAAATATATGCAACAAGTTGATGGCATGTCCTCCGATCAACTTGTGATCACCGACTTGGATAGCAAAGTGTGCCTTAAGATCCAGCTTGATAGTTGGCGCACTGCATAACAAGTAGTAAACAGATCCAAACTTACACTACTAGAAATTGCAGCATTAACGATTTAGGCGAAACAATACTTGGTTGTTACTGCAACCATAGCGAGTCCCACGCCCAACTTTGGTTCATGAACGCCCATCGTTAAGTTATGTTAGCTGATGGTCCTCCTTGATTAATTAAGGATAAATATCCTCTAATCGATCTAGGTTTCCTAAACAAACCGAGCCTTCCCAACACATCCATGTGAACCATGGCAGCGCAACCCATCCGATGGATCAAGCTAGCCATGGAGCATCAGCCTAGAAGAAGCGCAGCAGCGAAGAGTGACGTGGATATAGGGTCATGTGATGTGTCCGCCGGCAAAGGAGTAGCCGAGGTCCTCGCTTCCCACCGCCGACCGACGATCAGACGCCAAAGCGGCGGCGGCCACCGATATTCATAAGACCAGCAAGGCAAGGGCAACAACAACACTAACGAGTCAGCTTCCTGTCCGCGACATCATCTCCCACTCCTTCCGCACTCCAGCCTCGCTACCACCACGCCATCACTCAAGGTGCTCAATCCCTCTCTTCCTTCCCCAACTTCACTCTTTCGACCTCCCTTTCCTGTAGCTTATAAGAATTAGCAAGGTGAAATAGAGAGGTTGGCAGGCATTCAAGGAGAATTAGGTGAAATAGAGGTTCCTAATTGTTGAGTTCTGCAATTTCAATAGAGTTAACACTGATTCACCATCGGGAGTGTCTGTGCTTGAATGTACACTGATTCTCCATGTTACCAATTTCCTATGATCTCTTCTCAAAATAAATATCTCATACCGCAATTGTAGTGGTTGGTTGCATCTAGCAGGAGTAATCCAAACATGCCTAGGAGCTAGTAGTACTAAGTTGTGTTTAAGTTTGATTTAATTAGGAAGCAATCAATGTTTCCATGTAATTAGATTAGGTAAGTGAATTTGAGTTTAGCTTGGAGTATGCTTTAATTAGGCAAGTTGGTCGTGTGTCAAGTAGTAGTAATCCGACTTGGATTTGTACTTGGTCAGGTTCGTGGTTGTGTCCATGTAGATGTGTTGGTCATGTACAAGTACTAGTCCATATCCAGTCATGCTATGCTTCAGATAGGTGTGTTGAGTCCGGGGTCATGGAGATTTGTAATGTGGAGAAAAATAAAAGAAATAAATAAAAGAAAGGGCACACCGAGGGTCCTTGGCCAAAATAAAATTAGCGTCTGTGTTTTTCTGACCTCTTGAAGCGATGCTATATTAATGTGAATACAACACAAAAGTACAATTTATCTTGGTATGTTCTATCTATACTATTATTGTTGTGACTGTGACTACATGTTTTAGACTATTTATTTAAGGAAACATAATTATGTAGATGTTTGAGTCTTTACAAAACCATTATATACTAAATAAGCCCACTTGTTTTCTTAATGCATTAGTGGTAGGTCGCTCGATCCTGTGTGTGTTTGTCCTGATGCTAATGGAGTTACTGCAGTTTCTAAACAAGCACTAACCGATAAGTCTGCATACCTTGTTCCTACTTTAGTGGTTCATGTATAGGTAAATTTAGTGCTTAGAGCCTTATTGCTGTTCTGGTGCATATACATAGCCTATGTTTGCATATAGACCATATCGTTATGTACAAAAAAAATTTATCGATCTGGCAGTAAAACCTTTAGACGGATAATATGGGGCACGATACACACTTTTAACTTATATCTTGTTTATTATTTCCAATAATATAAAATCGGTGTGACTTGTCTTGCCATTTTGTTAGAACTAATAATAGCCACTTGCCTATGTTGAACAGGGAGGAAAGGAAAACAAGCCACCGAGTACGGATAAACTATTTTCCTAGACACACAAGAATGGTACAGCCTTTGCTGATTCTACAACCTCCGCCAAACATGTAAGACTTAATTTAATTGCATTAACTTCTATAATGAGTAGCAAGTGTACAATTCCTACTGACATGTAGAAATTGATGCAAATAACTTACTATTGAATCCTGATCTTCAATGGTGAAGTTATGTAGAAATGTGACTCATCTATTTCACCTTCCTAATTTTATAAGCTACAGGAAAAGTGACATGATTATGTAGCTGGCTTTGATGAAGAATTAGAGCAAGAGATTTGCGAGGACCAGCATTAAGTAAGGCTGAATTGGTTTCTAAACTTCAAGCTTCTAAGCAAGTGAAAAAGTACTCAAGGAAAGTTCAATGATATGGTGCAAGAAGTGTTAGAAATTGCCGCCTTGTGTCCGGTAAATCTCTAAATAATAGTTCTCATGAAAGACAACATGATAAAGTAAGTTCTCATACTTTGATTTTATATATGTTACTATACGCCAGCCAATTTATTTACATGGACTGAGTTTCATAAACTACTCAACATTTTGTAGGAATGATGGTGCACCGTAATATATAGAAGCATTAGGAGGCATTGTAATGGCGGATGAAGATATACATTCAAACAACGAGTGGTGCCCTTGATTGAAGATTAATTAATATTATATTTTCTAGTTGTCACGCTTTCTAGATAGATATGATCAAGTACATTGGTCATATAAGGAGTGCTTTTGACTCAAATTTGTTTAATGATATTTTAATTTCAGAATTGTATGTCAGAATATTGGTATTTCTATTAATAAATGCGGCTATGACCCTTTTAATTCAGATTATTTTGTTTTAATATCAATGTGGATGTTAATATTGAAATGTTGGATGTTGCATAAAGTGATCGATGAACAGAGTACATATATGTGGTTCAGAAGGATATCAAAGTGTGAAGAGAGTGGTTGGTACTGATACTTTGGCAAGCGTGATAACATTATTAGCTATGACAAAAGTGGTCGTTAATAATACAATTGCGGTTGTTATTGCTTTGGGCTTGATGATGACACACCATCCCGTCGTTAAAAGAATAACGACCATGATGTGGGGTCGTTATTCTTTAACTATGGAGCCTACTATTTACTAGCAGATTGTGGTCGTTAATGATCTTTAACGACCACAATCCGACCTTTAACGAACACGATACCGTTGTTAAAAACCATTTTCCTAGTAGTGTTATGTGTTTCCAAGGAAGCATCCGCGCCTCTTGTACATGTTGGCCATTGAGTTATGGTCTTTCTTCTTTTCTACATAAATATCCAAGTCATCCTCATGTTCCTCAGAGCATTGATAAACTTGGCCCATTCCTCAACTATAGACTGGTACCTAGTACCCTCGACATCCACACTATCCTTCCATCTCGATAGAAGCGGCAGTGGAGTAGAACTGCACGATGAGCTCATCATTCCACTTGGTGAGTGTCGGTGTCAAACCGCGGATCTCGGTAGGGGGTCCCGAATCAAGCGCCTAGGTGGATGGTAACAGAGACAAGGGACACGATGTTTTACCCAGGTTCGGCCCTCTTGATGGAGGTAAAACCCCACGCCCTGCTCGATTGATATTGATATTGTGGATGTTTACAAGAGTGGATCTACCACGAGATCAAGGAGGCTAAACCCTAGAAGCTAGCCTATGGTATGATTGTAAGGGTTGTTGATGTTGTCCCACGGACTAGAGCCATCCGTTTATATAGACACCGGAGAGGGCTAGGGTTACATAGAGTCGGTTACAATGGTAGGAGATCTACATATCCAGACGCCAAGCTTGCCTTCCACGCCAAGGAAAGTCCTTCCGACACGGGAGAAGTCTTCAATCTTGTATCTTCATAGTCTTGGAGTCCGGATGATGATGATAGTCCGCCGATGATAGTCCGTCGATGACGATAGTCCGCTATCCGACACCCCTAATCCGGACTCCTCAAGAGCTCCCCAACCATGCTTCAATGACGATAAGTCCAGCGTGTGTAGTCTTCGGCGCTGCAAGGCGGGTTCTCCTTCAAGTTCTATGTACCGCCGTAACAAAGGTCCAGCTTCCTCATCAATGTTATGCTGATCTTGGCTTCCACGCCTAATAATGGCCTTCTTCCACGCTGTCGCATAATGCGAAAAGCCAGGTGTCTTTTATGTTTTACCCCATAGTTGTGCGAATAATCTGCCTATAAGGGAGGCAAGAATCCAGATCCAAATCACCATCTTCCTCTCGCAAATACTCATCGAGCGCCACCAAGAATCCATTCCATCATGGACCGTCAACGCTGCTCCTCTTCTCGTGCTCCTGCCCTTGCCAGAGATTGGAGGAGATGCTCTGTTCGCACAACGAGCTAGTGAAGCTCCAAATGGGGGATATCTCCTCCGCCTTCATGGTTCCGGTTCGAGCTGGGCTGGCCACCTACAAAGGTGGGAAGCAAGCGGAGGTTACCCCAAATCCCAACAAAGGGAGCTGGTATGCTTGGCCCCTATCCGATAAGGGGCTCGGATTTCTGACATCCATTCCTCCGCTGGCCTCGGAGTTCTACGGACTCCAGCTTCATCACCTCACGCCCGCCTCAATCCTGCATATTATGGGTTATGTAGCTCTTTATAGCTTTTCCCGGGCGCCGAGCCCCACTTCGCCAGGAAGAGGTTGTTCTGCTTGTACCCCGCCTCACGAGGGGTCCATATATCAGTGGGCGGCGCCAAATATGGCGATTGCCGGACCGATATCCATCCAAACCCCTAAGAAGGTGTTCAAGACCGGCCTTCGAATGGTTTATATAGAAGACGCCCGCTGCGGACCCTGTTCGGATCGGCCTCCGGAGTTCAGCAATGCTCCTCTCAAGAAACGCCCAGCTTGGCGCCCGCGGAGCCCCCATCCGAGGAAGACAAGAGCGCCCATTATTTGATGGGACGAATAAGGTTATCGCCCATGCCGGGTTGACCATGATTGGAATCATGGCAACATGCATTACGCGGGGTGCAGCCACTACAATACAGGGCCACCCCATGTGGGATTTCAATGGGGAGGACGATGCCACCCGCCATGGCCGAAGGGTCGGATTCGCCAAGATCCGTGACGATCTTGTCCGCCTGTATAAGGGGAGAAGGAGGATTTCTTCGAAGAACTCGTAAATGGGTTTTCCATGAATAATCCCCGCCTTGGGTAAGTTTAACACCAGCGGTCCGACCTGCGCCTTTCAAACTTAAGTTTTTATAGTGTGTTCTTCTTATGACGCAGAACTGCGCCGACCATGGAGGGCATGCTAATTCTGCCCGCAGCCCGAGGATCCAGAGAGATCCCGGATCCGCCTCCAAGAGGATCCGACATAAAGGTGCAGCTAATCGACGGGTGTTCCACCAGCTCAGCATGGACAATGCTTTAGTCGCCATCACGGCCGACTATCCCGGACTATATCCGCTTCCTGTGTGATTGCGCCAAGCCCCGACACCGCTATTCCTTCCTTGCTTATTTCTCACCACCGATATGATGGCATCAGGCAGGAGGCGCCTTAGGGCGAGAAGCCGAGCTCATGTGGCTGACCAACAAGGGCCAGTCCGACCAAGAGGCGGAAGAGGAGTGCGGCGCGATCAAACGCCGCCGCAAAGGTGTAGCTCACAATTCAGTATTTAGAGCAACGCCCTAGGAAGCGCTTGAGTGCTCATGACTTTATAGGGAAAAGCGCCCGCCGGATGCGGGCGCGGAAGTTGTCGATCCAACCTCTACCAGCCGGGCTCCCGCACCTGGTCGAGGGGAGGCGAGCGCAAGGCGCGAGCCGGACGCTCTCCGACGGAGGATGCCGGCTGATCGTCCGCCACCAAGTCCGAGGTGGAGAGTGCCTCAATCACAGCGCCACGACAGTATTTCGTGACGCGTGCTTCTCCCCGAGGCGCTGAATGCCTTTAACACGGGGACGGCACCTTCGCATGCTGCTCAAGATAGTTTTATCGAGCCACGGAGCAGTAAGTAAAAGACATACGGTAAGAGAATTTAATAGTTATATATGCCAAGAGCCCCGAGACTTAAAGTAGTTATATTGAACTGATTTAAGGATCATATGAAACGAGGATCTTACCGAGAAGAATACCCAACTGTCTCAGAGCTGCAAGAGTGCAAGGCCCAACTTGAGGTCCGATTGTCCGCGCAGAGGAAACGCAAGGACCTCTCCGGTAACGCATTATTTGTAGAAAGATAAGTAGTGTTTGGCCTTTGCGCAAGTCTAAAAACGACATTGTAGGTGCTGCCGGACAAGATCCGGACAGGCAAGAACTTCGCGCCAACTAAAGGTCGGCGAGAGGGTGCTGATAAGGTGCAGCGTGAAAGGAACAAGCCCAGGATGCCCATGCCCAGCTTGGAGAAGAGCTGAAAGGCGCTCGGCCGAGCTGTCGGCTCCATTAGGAGAATCAGCGGCTTGCCGCAGCATATATAGTAGTGCTTGAGCGAACTCCTTTGAAAAGAAGAGTTCGGCGAGGAAGTCAATTTGATGTAATATGTCCGCAGTATGCTCACAGCTCGCCTCATGGAGGAGATGCCCGTAAAAACGGGTGATCAACTTCCGAATTGTTGCAACCGATCGAACGAGTTCGCAGGCTATGAGCGGCGCTATTCAGCGTTATGGCCAGCCTTCTCCATACCCGAGGGTCTTGGGAGCTATGGAGAAGCTGCAGGAGGCGGCAGCGCCCATATATGGAAGATTTCGCCTGCCGCCAAGGTGCTGTGGAGGCCTCGGGCCATGGTAAAGACGCTGTACAAGAAGGCGGATCCCAACCACATGGTCAAGTCGGACCTGTGGGGCCCGATGGGAAGGAGATCCCTGTGAGTTTAGTATACGCCAAGTGGTGTTGGCCGCTAAATTTTCCCAATGAATCTGTAAATTAGACAACCTCGTTAGATGGGATTGAGGAAGAATACAATCACCGATTTGACAATGTATTATAAAATGACATACAAAATGCCTTCTAGCCGGATTGTAGATCGCTTGTCTTTGCCGACCTTTTCGCTTCACCTCGGACCCTAGAGTCCGGAGTGTGTCCGAATACCTTCTCGGTTATGAAACAACCGGGTATGCATGGAGACCAAAGCGAGGGGTCATCTGCTTTATCATACAAGTGCCCAACTAGTTATGTTATATTACATGGGTAGTAAGAAACATCTTCCAGGAGAATAGTTCCGCTAAGGGTTCCTTTCTCTCGGGGTGGTATGCCCTAAAGTGCATGTCCGATCATAAAAAGCAGTAAAAACATCTGGGGCAGGTAAATAGGTGGATAAAAATCATCTCTTAAGTCACCGATCAATATTCCCTTAAGAACGCTTAGCTTTCGCTTCACCCACCGAGGTACACATCCGCTGACCCGCAAGAATAATCGCAGAGGTGCTCCTTTACCTCCTAGCCGAACAATCGGGAACGTAAGGGTAAGCACAGAGCCAGCAACCCAGCTTGGCCAAAACTTAAGTCATATCGATGCATATAATGGTGAATAAAAGCTACATGTGGAGGCTTGACATGTGTTGGGCATGAAGCTCAGATAATTAAGCTTCGTAAAGAAGCCCCTAGGTAAAATGAGTGCGGATAGCACATCAATTTTATTTTTTGATCAGGAACTGTAGGGTAAAACCCCACAACATATCAAAACTTTATTAAAGCCGCATAACAGTTATAAACAACATGATTACAAGATGTAACCGAAAGGAGAGGAGAAAACAAAATAAAATAAATAAAAGGCTAAAACTTAAGGAGGCAAGAAAGAAATCCACTTGAGTAATTCATCCTTGTATCCAGATTTGATTCGATGTCGCATCGTAGTAATGTCATGCCCGAAAGCTCCTTCCATTTGTTGAAACTTGCCTCTCACCTCGAACGCTTTGGCATTTTTGATGATCCAAATATTCCAGCAGTAATAAATACTACTTCATTAAAAAAGGGCTTATCAAAACTTCTCCTTGCCTCGGATGACTAGGTCGACATTGAAGTTCCAAATGACCACTAATCTGCAAATAATTCCAAACTCGACATCGGAATTGCAGTTGAAGAATAGATGGTCTCGGTTTCTCTCACTTGAAGGGGCATAGCCTACAAGTAACACCATCATCCATGTGCCGCTGCCTTCTATCAACCATATCTTTAGTGTTTAGTCTATCCATGATGAGCATCCATGCAAAAACCTTGATCTTGATAGTGCAAGAGGATTTTATCCAAAGACAAAGAAGTGGTTGAATGTTTCATTCTGAAAAACATGACCATAGAATAGCTTGGGTTTGTAAACCTTGAAGAGCCCCTGCCGTAACCATAGATCCTTACAAGCGCCATCTCTTGTATGGGAGACCAACATATTTCTTATCAAGTTTAACTCATCAAAAGCTTGAGTGCATAAAGGTAGGTGAAAGTGTTGGTACAAGTCTATTGAATTGAAGATGTCCTTAACAGAAATCCATGGATCCTTGGCAAAAGAGAATAATCTTGGGAATCTAGACTGCAAGCTAGAAACTTCATTGCCAAGGTTCCAGCTTATCGACCAAAAGAGGGCAAGTGTCCTCAAAGATTGACCTGCACCCAGGAGCAGTCCCTAAA
Organism: Aegilops longissima; assembly: GCA_021605205.1. NCBI lineage: Eukaryota > Viridiplantae > Streptophyta > Magnoliopsida > Poales > Poaceae > Aegilops > Aegilops longissima. The sequence continues at coordinate 66,550 of JAHIAM010004612.1, forward strand.
ATTCTGCAAGACCTTGCAAATATCCTTCCACCAAAAAGAGCCACAAGAAGTTGTTCCCTGGGGCATGCCCTCATGATAATAAGAGTCCCAAATTAAGGACACCCAAGGTAGGTCTTTCCTGTTGAGAAAGTTACTAGCATGCTTGAGAAGAAGCCACGCTTTTGAACACCTGTGTTCAAAATACCAAGACCACCCTTGTTTTTTGGTCTACAAATCAAATCCCAAGCAGCAAGAGATGGAGCAGGCTCCTCCCTATTTTTTCTCCACAGACATTGCCTTTGAATTCTTTCCAACTGTTTGAGGATTCCAGCAGGAACAGCCAGGCTGCCCATAAAGAAGATTGGCATGGAAGACAAGGCAGAATTTAGGAACTGCAGTCTCTCACCTTGATTAAGGAAGGAGGAGCTGGCAGTCATTCTCCTCTCCATACAATACACAAGAGGCATAAAGTCCACCATCTTCGGCCTTGTAGTACCCACAGTGCACTCAAGGTAAGTAAAAGGCATCTTTCCAATTTGGCATCCAAAAGGTATAAGCTCACCATGACTGCATTTTCAACATTTATAGGAATGATAAAATATTTATGGTAGTTGACATCAAGACTGTGGATCGAGAGAACACCAACAAAGATATCCTTCAAAGCTAGAAGTTGTTGCCTGTCAGTAGGGAGGATGATTAGAGTATCATCAGCATATTGTATGATAGGGTAGTCTTGATCATGGCAGGGAATAGGTAGCTTTAGGATCCCCTTGCTGAACATATCATTGATCACTGTTTGCAAAAGATCAGCAGCTATCACAAAGAGAAGAGGAGAAACAGGGTCCCCCTGTCTAACTCCTTTTTTGCAAGTAAACTTCCTCCCAGGCACACCATTCAAGAGGACAGAAGAAGTACCAGTGGCAAGTAGCTGTTTCATCCATAGGATCCACTTTTCATTAAAACCTTTGTGCCGTAGGATTTGGAAGATAGATTCATGCTCAACAGAGTCAAAAGACTTCTCAAAGTCCAATTTGAGGATCACAATTGGCCTCTTTGACTGATGGCATTGATGCAGATACTCAAAGGTCCAACCAATGCAGTCCTGAATTGTTCTGCTTTAATGAAACCATACCGATTCTTATGAATGCATTTCATAATTATCCACCAAACCTATTGGCAGCCATCTTAGAAAGGAACTTCGCACCCATGCTTGTGAGAGAAATAGGCCTATAATCCCCACTTCCTCCGTGATAGTTTCTTGGGCATCGAGTAATGAAGGAACTATTAATGTTGTCCAAGACCGCAGTCCCTCGTGAAAAGCATGAGCCGATCATAGAAATCAGTTGATATGATGTGCCAAAGACCTCTTGAAGAATAGACCATTAAATCCATCAGGTCCGTGTGCTTTATCCACGTGCATTTGCTTGACCACATCATCCATTTCCTCTTTTTCAAAAGGTTTAGTAAGCATATCCAGGCCATCCATCGAATTATAAGAGATGCTAAATCAAACCCATTGCAATCCCTCTAGAAGTGCCCATTCTGTTCTTGAAACAAAAGGCCCTTTAAGGCTTGGATGAATAGGGTTGGAATTATAGCACATCAATTGCGCGCGAACGTTGCGCAAGTAGGCCCTTTAAGGCTTGGATGAATAGGGTTAAAGAAAAGATAAACAAAAGGCAGCTGAAGTAAAAAAGTTGATGGGGGAAAGGGACGAACTCTTAGTCCGCGCTAGGCATAGAATCATCGGAGGCGGGCTGCGCTCCATGGGTTCGCTCGAGTCGGTTATCCGATGCATTTCAGAGACGGTGCGCCCGCCGTCGACTTGATCGATGATGAAGGGGCCTTCCGCTTGGGCTTGAGCTTGTCCTTTTCTTGTCCGCAGCGAGAACCAGTTCGCCAACGCTGTAAGTCTTGGCCCGCATTTCTCGCTTTGATATCTTCGAGCTCGCTGCTGATAGAATGCGGAACGAGCCTTGGCGACGCCGCGCTTTTCCTCCAATGTGTCCAAGCTGTCCCGCCGATCCAACTCGCTTTCTTTCTTCGCATATGCGCACTCGAGGTGAGTCATGAATGATGTCGCAGGCAAAACTGCTTCGCGCCAGATACCATAAAAATGGTGTGAATCTGGTAGTACGGTTAGGCGTTGTCCGCAGCCCCGTGAGTATGGAGTCGAGCCTCCACCCAAAGGCGTGTCGATTTCGTAAGGGACCGCACTAGTCCGGGTTTGATGCCGCCATTATTAGACCATTTGCTCGCTCCACTTGACCGCTGGTTTGAGGATGATAGATCAAGCGTAATCGAGCTTGATGCCCATATTTTTGCACCACGATTTAACCTCATCGGCGGTGAAGTTCGTGCTGCTATCGGTGATGATGCTGTGGGGACACCATAACGTGTACTACCCTGGATATAAAGTCTATCACTGGTCCGGACTCGCCGCTTTAACTGGCTTGGCCTCTATCCATTTGGTGAATTTATCCACCATGACCAATAGGTACCTTTGCTTGTGGGTTCCCTTAAGTGGTCCAACCATGTCAAGCCCCTGCATCGCGAACGCCAGGTAATGGGTATAGTTTTGAGGGCGGTGGGTGGTATATGGCTCGCTTAGCAAAGAGCGACAACCGACGATCTTTGACTAAGTCCCGAGATCCGTCGGGCCGCCGGCCAAGAAAATCCTGTATGGAATGCCTTTCCTACAAGGGCCCGAAAGCGGCGGCAGTGTCCGCCTAGTCCGCATGAATTTCAGCCAGAGGTTTCGCCTTCTTCTTCGGAGATACACCTTTGAAGGACTCCGTTGTACTTTTCTTATAAAGTTCTCCTCATATACCTTGTAGGCTTTAGATCACGGACAATGCAGCGGGCCTCATTTTGGTCTTCGGAAGCTCTTGCCTAAGCAAGTTGGCGAGGAATGGTTCTGTCCACGGGCAATTACTGCCATTATGTCGGGCGGAAGGTGTTATATCATCGGCTGAATCGCCGTTGGTGCGGCTTGTTCCGTTTGTTAGTTCCGACTCCTCTTCCCATAGTACGGATGGCTTGAAGAGCCGCTCCAGAAGATGTTAGAGGACAGCGCCGCTGCTTTTGCGCCAATGCGCCCCAAGACGTCGGTTGCTTGGTTATTATCCCTGCCACGGATGGAATTCAAGTCCTTCAACCGGCTGACATTTTTAGGACAGCGCTATGATATGCTGCCATTTTCGGATCTTTGGCGCCAAAGTCTCCGCTTATTTGGGATATTGCGAGGTTTGAATTCGCGCACCTCTAGGCGTTGATGCCCATGGAGATTGCCATCCGAGACCATGTAAAAGGGCCTCGATTCGCCGCGTTGTTGGAGTCTGTGTACATTATCTAAAGTATGTATTGATCGTGTCCCGGTCGGGACGCATACGACGCCAGCCCCCAGTCCGCTAACATTTTGAGCCGTCAAGTGCATAATCCATTGAGTATGCGCCAGATTCTTTAGGGAGTTCGCCGTCCATTCAGCGACAAAGTCAGCCAAAACTTGTGACTTTATAGCTCACGAGGTTTGTAAGATATATCAAATGGTAAGAGCTCAATGGCCCATTTTGCAATCCTGCCTGTCGCGTCATGGGTTGTTTATAATGTCGTTAATGGTACTTCAGAGGCCATCGTTATCGAACACTCTTGAAAGTAGTGTCGAGCTTCCGGATGCCATGAACACCGCAGATGCTATCTTCTCATAGTGCGGGTAACGGACTTGCAGTGGGTTAACACAAAGGATACGTAGTATACTGGTTTTTGAAGAGGGAATTTATGCCCTTCGCTTTTCGCTCGACGATTTAGTACCGCGCTTACAACTTGATGCGTAGCTGCAATGTATAACAACACTGGTTCTCCCTGTGTTGGGCGAGCCAGACCGGATTTGTTGCCAATATGGCCTTTATTTCTTCGAGTCCGCGGTGGCAGCATCCGCCCACTGGTGTTCGTGCGCCTAAGTAGGCGATAGAGGGTAATGCCTTTCTCCTAGACGGAGATAAAGCGGCTTAGAGCCGCCACGCATCCAAATCAATTTTTGTATTTGCTTGAGGTCTTTGGGATATCTAGCTGTGACAGAGCTCGGATTTTGTTGGGTTTGCTTCAATTCCTCTACCGGATACGATGAAGCCCAAAGAGCTTTCCACTGGTACGCCAAAACGCATTTTTCCGGATTCAGCTTGATGTCATATGCTCGAGGTTGTCAAATGTGAGCCTCAAGTCGCCTACTAGAGTTTCGACGAGTTTAGTTTTGACGACCACGCCGCTCACGATGCCTCTACTGTTTTGCCGATCCGGTAGCCGATATGTCCAATCATGCGCTAATATGTTGCAGCGGCGTTTCAGTCCAAGGGCATCGTGTTGAAGCAGAATGGTCCGTATGGAGTAATGAATGCCGCTATGCTTGATCCGCTTCGCCATCTTGATTTGATGATAGCCGAGTATGAGTCCAGAAGCACAATGAATCGTGTTTCGCAGCGGGCATCGGCGATTTGGTCGATGCGGGAGGGGAAGGGATCCTTTGGGCATGCTTTATTTAGGTCTTTGAAATCAACACATAGGCGCCAGGATTTGTCCTTCTTGGTACCATTACCAGGTTTGCTAGCCAATCCGGTGCTTGATGTCTCGCTGAATCCGCTTCTAATAGTTTGGCTAGATCTTTCCCATTGCCTGTCTTTTGGGTTCGAAAATCGTCAAGGGCCTGTTTGATCGGCTTGAACTTTTAGGATGTTTAGGCTGTGTTCGCCAATCTGTGGGATTCCGGCATGTCCGAGGGATGCCAAAGTAAAATGTCCCAATTTTCCCGGCGAATTTTCGCAAAGCGCGCCTACATCGGGTTCACCATTGTGCCCCGATGGAGGCCGCCTTTGTCGGGTCCGCTGGTGGACCTGGAATTTTACTATTTCATCTGCTGGTTTAAAGGAGGTGGACTTGGATCTCTTATCGAGTATCACATCGCCCCTATTCACCGAGAGCGCAGCGCAGTGAGTTCCTCCGCCGCTAGGGCTTGGATAGTGCCTCTAAGGCTAATGCGGCTGTCTTGTTTTCGCGCTGAGTGCTATGTCCGGATCACTAACGAGAGTGATTATTCCGCCGCCCTGTGCATTTTGAGCTTCATGTACCCATAATGGGGTACGGCTTGAAAATTGTGAATGCCTCTCGCCCTAGTATAGCGTGATATCCGCTGTTGAACGGGTCACTTGGAACGTGACTTCTTCGGATCTGTAATTGTCCGTGAGCCAATACCACATCGAGTGTGATTTTTCCCAGCAGCGCCGCCCCGGCTAGGGATTATTCCTCTAAAGGTTGTGCTGCTTCGCCAATGCGGCTCCAGCCTATTTCCATTTTTGAAGGGTTTCTCAGAGATGAGGTTTAACTGCTGCCGCCATCCATGAGGACTTTTGTAAGTCGAAAGTCGCCCACTATTGGACTAAGTACCCAAGCGGCCGGAGCTCGGCTGTCCGAATTTAGGTTCGTCGCTGGCGTTGAAGGTGATGGCTGTGTCGCCCATGGATTGGTTGTTGCTACTTGGTAGACTTCGCGAGGTCATGGATTGTTTGTTTCAAGATATTATTTGATGCGAAAGTCTCAAGACTTTTGATACTGCATCGATGTTGTTGGAGTGGTTTTCCGGGCTAGAAGCTCCTTCCACTTTTGGCCACCGCCGTAATATCCAACATGCTCAAGGTTATGTGTTGGGACGGCGCCTTTCAGATCGTGAATTTTACAGGTCCGCTAAGCCATCCCTCTAGTACGGTTCTGTGCCCTTTATGGGGTCTTTGCTTTTTGGTTTTGTATCTAGTGCCTGAGTGTAATGCACCCTTTGTTGCGGACTAGGGTTGTATTCGGGCCGGATTGTCCCAAAATTATTTTCGTTGTCCGAAACTCTCCATCGCACAAGATTTTCAGATTATGGACGCCAGTCGGCGAAGCGTTGTAATTTCACGACGGCCGACGGCGCTCAAGAGTCCTCGCTCGTGCAATTATTGCAAAAATTGAGATTATGCTTTTCTCTCGGCAGTCCTTTATCCCGTCCATAACCAGAGGTATCCGCCCAAGAGTGATGTATCGCCTCAGCGGCACTTGCCGGATTAGAGATAGATCGATATGTCCGGGCGGGTGGGTGGAATTAAGTCCGAACCCTACCCATCTCAAGGCTCAAGGCCGAGAAGTTTCCAATTTGAAGCTTGATTGTGGACGTTGTCCAACGAGTCTGGTCCGATGCCCGACTTTAAGTTCAGTGCTTGATCAAGTCCATCCTCCGCTGGAATCCGCATGGGGGTTCGGAAGCCCGACATGACTAGTTTTCAATATAGGAGAAGGCCGCTGCATTGTTCCTCTACCATCGCAACGCAGGGTGACCCGGGAGAGTTAATCTCTCGATCAGTTTTAAGCCCAATCTGTTTGTAGTCCAGAAGCGACTCCTGTGGCGGCGATGCGATCCAAGAGCTCGCTTACTGACGAGAGCTCTATTGATCCAGCCGCCGCTAATTCCGAGCTGACGGAAAATTGCTTTTGACGACTTGAGAGGTCATTGTAGAAGCGGTGGCCGGACAGCGGTCATAACAAAACCAATTAGCCGGATTGTTTGGCCGGGCGCCGTGGCTCCTTTGATAAAAATACCGCCCTTGAAGACGGAGGAGGCATCCTTCCTATCGCTGACGGCACGAGGAACTCTCAATGAAAGCACCAATGTCGGTGTCAAACCGCGGATCTCGGTAGGGGGTCCCGAATCTGTGCGCCTAGGCGGATGGTAACAGGAGACAAGGGACACGATGTTTTACCTGTGTTCGGGCCCTCTTGATGGAGGTAAAACCCACGCCCTGCTCGATTGATATTGATATTGTGGATGTTTACAAGAGTGGATCTACCACGAGATCAAGGAGGCTAAACCCTAGAAGCTAGCCTATGGTATGATTGTAAGGGTTGTTGATGTTGTCCCACGGACTAGAGCCATTCGGTTTATATAGACACCGGAGAGGGCTAGGGTTACATAGAGTCGGTTACAATGGTAGGAGATCTACATATCCATATCGCCAAGCTTGCCTTCCACGCCAAGGAAAGTCCTTCCGACACGGGAGAAGTCTTCAATCTTGTATCTTCATAGTCTTGGAGTCCGGATGATGATGATAGTCCGCCGATGATAGTCTGGCAGATGACGATAGTCCGCTATCCGACACCCCTAATCCGGACTCCCTGAGCTTCGGGCAACAAAAGTGTCAGCCCACATGCCTTGAAGCTATCAAGCACACCAGGAAGTGATCCTCATTCTCCTTGATGAACTCCCACCAACCCATCTCATGTCACACACAATGGGCTTTTGTCAAGCAGAATTGTCTCATAGAAGTCCTGTTGTTCCTTAGTGTGAAACCCGTAGTCCATAGCAGTCCTTCTCCCGATAGCATATGGATCTGACTGCTCCATAGTCACAATCCTGCATCCTTCCTGATTTTCATGTTCTCTCGAACTGGGTGTGCATCGCTGTGGTCAAGGATCTTGGGTTTCAGCTTCCTCAATACAACAGTAATCATCTTCTTCTTCAAGCAGCAGCTTCAAGCACCGGGCCTTGTTCTTCTCTTCACCTGTGGATGTTCCTAGTGCTCCACTTGGGTTTAGGCTTTGGAGCTGGAGCAACAGCCTTGGGAGCAGGTTTGGGCTTAGATGGAGCAGCCCTCGATTTGATTGCATCCCCATAAGCTTTTGAGCTTTGGGTGTGGTGCAGATCCTCTTCCTCTTCCTCTTCGTAATCTTTCCTCATTGAGGGCTTGCCAAGAACTCCGCAGAGTGGTTCCGCCCCTTCTTCTTCTTATCTTCACCAGCCACCTCTTCTTCAGACTCAATGGTGAACTTCATAGTTTCACCTGTGGCAACTTTTCTTGGCTTAGACATGGGTTGTCTTCTTGTCGGAGCATTTGTTTTCGCACTGTGCTTTGTTGCAGCAGCTTGTGTCATGCTCTTTCTTCAAAGACCTTTTCTTTGAAGTGGCTTCATCTTCAATTGCCACATAGTCCTCATCTTCCGAGTCGAATTCTCTTCTTCCTTGTCCTAGTGGCAGCCTTTGGCAAATTGCTAGAGTGCTCCTGCTGCCATCATCATAAATGTTGAGGGATCTCGAGCCTCACTCATCTCCACCGCTGTTCAGACTTGTTCTAGCTGTCACTCCGTCGACATCTTTGCAAACTCTATGACAGCAGCACTCGTGAATAGATTATAGATGAGGTAGAGAATATGAGCATCACAAAGTACAAAAGTTTTGCAAAATAGATGACTTAAAAACTTAGTTTTAGTTCTTCACGGAAAGCATTTCAGATCTACCAATTTGTAAACTTGGTGATACCAAGCAGCTTTTGAACCTAAACTAGTGAACTCGGTCGATCGAGTCACAGCTCGGTGGTACCGAGACTGCTAGGGTTTCACAGAGAATCGAACTCGTCACACCGACGGTAATTTTCGGTCGACCAAAATGCATGTGCTCGTTTAAGCCAAATCGGTGGAACCGATTTCTACAACTGGTCGGTCCGAGATGAATTCGCGGAGACCTAACCCTAAATTTTCAAATCAAAACTAATCTATTTAGATGTTTTCGCTGGACAGATGATTTCAATCGTGGCAAGAATCATGGCAAAGCAATGTGCTAAGAATCAGAGTTAAGGATTAGCACAAAGTTCGTTCGCATTCTTACCGGGCGGCGAACTTGCTACAGCGGCAACGGCGGGGCAGATTGTCGTTGACGGTGGCGGAGACCAGCGGCGGGAGGTCGCTAGCGATGAGAGGATAATCCGGAGACCCGAAGAGGCAAAGCAGGTTATGCGCGGGCGAGGAGGTTCGGAAAAATTTCCAAATTTTGGCCCGTCGGTATATATAACCTGACCCTGTCGGTGTGACCGAGTGGAACGACTCGGTGGCACCGAGATGCAAAACTGCAAGCAGTTACTGCAACTCGGTGTGACCGAAAGGATCTAATCGGTTGCATCGAGATTGAAAACCCTAGATCAACTTAGTGACTCGGTAGGACCGAAAAGGATGAATCGGTCGACCGAGATGCACAAAGAGGTTTTGGAGGTTTAAGTCTATGACTAATCGGAACTCGAGTGCTCCTCACACGAGTGGTTTGAATCGACTTGATCAAACTTTGTGATGTAGCATGAATAGAGTTTGAGATGAGAAAAGCATAGATAGCTAGAGAGAGTTCTTAGGCATTCTTGTCCATCCATTTGGCAAAAGAGAAAAAGGCAAACAATCAAAACAACAAATGGAAGTCCTCGAATGAGTAAAATATGCATCCAACATGCTCACACAATAAAATGGCAAATGAAATATGTGACAAAGCATGCACAATCACTCTAGCATCTATCACAATTGGCGATGACTAGGTCATCTATGTATGAGATATCGACTTAGGAGTCAAATGAGAACATTTGATCCTAGGTCATACTCATCGTTTAAGCACAAGTGGGTTACCACTTTTACATAAAGCATTGTTGTGTTCACACCATTAGAGTTGATTTAGCTCAATTGATTTGAGTAAAGCTCCCCCTAGATGTGATATCCCCCTAAGAGGGATGAACTAACATTGGGTTTTGTCGATGATGACTTCATGTAGGTATTGAAGATGTAGATGCTCAATGTTGATGTAGATCATTCGGAGCAATCCTTTGGAGTGAGTTGCACTTTCAATACCTACACGGGTTAGTCCCACAAGGAACAAACAAGGATATCCATAGACATAGAGTGATGCATAAACAAGATGATGTCCATGAAAGCATTAGGTTACCTTGTCCCTTGTCTTACCAACAAGAGGGTTTGTGACTCCTTGAACTAGTGCAAGATATGGAAGTTGTTTGCACTTGTTCTCGCCAAAATGATAAGAGTGAAGAATGTTGGCGGAGTCAGCCTCAAGAACTCTCTAGTTCTTCTTCTTCGGGATCCACAACATCTTGATGGGAATCCTTGAGTCGTAGTCGCATTTGATGAAGTAGAACTTGATGTAGTCTTGGGAACCCACTTGACCAAGGCCTTAGGTGCTTCTTCAAATGCATCAATTTCTCTTGAAGCTTGTCCTTGCCTTTTTGCTTGTGGTCTTGTGGTGGAAGATCATCTTGAGCTTGTGTCCCTTTGAAGGAAGTAGGATCATACTTCTCTTGTTGAGGAACAAAATTGCCTTGGGGTATTGATCTTCTTCCCACTCAACTCCATTGGCATTGAACTTTCGCTCAAAACCAACACCTTGATTCTTCCAATGTCTTCCTTGCTTCCGCATAATTTCCTCAAATTGCTTACTCGCAAGGCTCTTGTAAACACCTTTCTATAATTCCTTCAATAAGCTATTTTCTTGCTCAAGTGTAACTTGGCTAAGAGAATCATTAGTGGAATCAAGAGAACTACTAGAAGCAACAACATTGGATTTAGCATGATTGTTGTTACTACTAGATGAAGAATCTTTCTTGTTCTTGTTGCTAGATTTAACTTGTGGCATGTAAGTAGACAAGAGTAAACGCTGGCAATGTAAGAAGAACTTTTCATGCTAAGATCATCATTGATTGCCTTTAAAACTCATGCTCTTGCTCAAGGTTGAGCTTTTCAAAGCGTAGCTTGTCATGAGTCTTCAAAAGTTCTCGATGATCTTCCAAGGTAGTTTCATGATCTAACTTAAGAGTGTTTAGTTCTTTAGTTAGACGCTCAATCTCCTTCTTATCATCATCATTCGTTTATCTTGATTAGCATGATTAACTGACGTTTCATCGTAGTTTTCATCACTAGAGTTGTCAACAAGTAAATCATCATCACCTAGCAAATCATCTTAATCACTATTGAAATCAACCTACTCGGGATGTGTTACCTTTGGACCTTTGGCCATGAAGCATCTTCCAATTCCTTCATTTGGTGAGTCAAATATGTTGTAGGAGTTGGTTGACACAAGTGCTAGACCGGCAACACCTTCATCTTGAGTATATTCGGAGTCAGAGTGATAACTTCTTTCGGAGTGATTGCCGGAGTCGGAGACGGATACCCATTCACCAACATGAGCTTGATGTCTTCTTTTTGTATAGCTCCTTGATAACTTTTCCTTCCTTTCCGAGTCCTTGCTTCTCCGAGAGGGTTTTCATTCATAACGATCATCTTTACTCCTCGTCTCTCTTGGTGGTGATTCTTCTCTTCTACTTCTTATTTGGGGAGAATCTTCTTCTTTTGTAGGGGGCCGACACTCATTGAGTAGTGTCCGGTCTTCCACAATTGTAGCAATTACGCCACGACTAGAAGATCTTTTGTCATTGTAGGACCTTGACTTGGAACTTCTTTCTTTGCTTCTACTCTTGTAGAACTTGTTGAAGTTCTTTACCATTAGACTCAATTATTCATTGAAGGTTTGCTTCTCACTTGATGATTTGGGAGCATCACACGAGGCTTTGTAAGCACCACTTGACTTGTTGTGAAGCTCTTCCTTATCCTTGAGTGACATCTCATGAGCAACAATTCTTCCAATGACTTCCGTTGGCTTGAGATCTTTGTAATTGGGCATCATTTGGATCAATGTGCACACGGTATCATATTTTCCATCCAAGGCTCTTAGGATCTTCTTGATGATGAATTTGTCGGTCATCTCTTCACTTCCTAAGCCGGCAATCTCATTTGTGATGAGAGCAAGCCTAGAGTACATTTCAGCTTACACCTTCACCATCCTTCATTTTGAACTTGTCAAGTTGACTTTGAAGCACATCCAATTTGGATTCCTTTATGGAGTCGGTACCTTCGCATATCAATCAAAGTATCCCAAATTTCCTTTGCATTCTCAAGACGGCTGATTTTGTTGAATTCTTCGGGCACAATCCATTGAAGAGAATATCACAAGCTTGAGCATTGTATTGTAGCATCTTCAACTCTTCCGCTGTAGCTTCACGGTTTGGTTCTCTCCCATCAAAGAATTCACCTTGCAAGCCAATACACACAATAGCCCAAACGGCGGGGTTATGTCCAAGAATGTGCATTTTCATCTTATGCTTCCAACTAGCAAAATTTGTACCATCAAAGTAAGGACCTCACGGTGGTAATTTCTCGCTAGACGCCATACTCTCCTAGGTTGTGAAACCAAGGCTATGACCACCAAAAGCTATGGAAATCAAAGCAAATGGAGACCAAAGCTCTGATACCACTTGTAGGATCGAAAGTATGCCTAGAGGGGGGTGATTAGACTACTTGACCAAATAAAAATCTAGCCTTTTCCCAATTTTAGTTCTTGGCAGATTTTAGCAACTTAGCACAAGTCAAGCAAACAACCTACACATGCAATTCTAAGAGTATAGCAGCGGAATGTAAAACAATTGCATATGAAGGTAAAGGGATGAGTTTGAGGGAGCAAACGCAATGTTGACACGGAGATTTTTTATCCATGGTTCCGATAGGTGGTGCTATCGTACATCCACGTTGATGGAGACTTAACCCACGAAGGGTAACGGTTGCGCGAGTCCACGGAGGGCTCCACCCACGAAGGGTCCATGAAGAAGCAACCTTGTCTATCCCACCAGGGTCGTCGCCCACGAAGGACTTGCCTCACTAGGGCAGATCTTCACGAAGTAGGCGATCTCCTTGCCCTTACAAACTCCTTGGTTCAACTCCACAATCTTGTCGGAGGCTCCCAAGTGACACCTAGCCAATCTAGGAGACACCACTCTCCAAGAAGTAACAAATGGTGTGTTGATGATGAACTCCTTGCTCTTGTGCTTCAAATGATAGTTCCCCAACACTCAACTCTCTCTCACGGGATTTAGAATTGGTGGAAAGAAGATTTGAGTGGAAAGCAATTTAGGGAAGGCTAGAGATCAAGATTTATGTGGTTGGAATGGAATATCTTGACCTCAACACAAGTGTAGGTGGTTCTCTCGTAAAATATGTGTTGGAAGTGAAGGCATGTTCGATGGCTCTCCACTAATGAAGAGTGGGTGGAGGGTATATATAGCCTCCACACAAAATCTAACTGTTATATAACAAATCACCATACTCGTGGGACCGATTCAAAGAACTCGGTCGACCGATTTGGTTCATAATGTGACCGTTAGGTGTTTCGTGGGACCGACACGCCAACTCGGTGGGACCGATATCATTAGGGTTAGGGCATAATGTAATCTCGTGAGACTGACATACAAACTCGGTGAGACCGATTTTGGTAATAGACTAACACAGAGTTGGTCAGGCAAACTTGGTGGGACCGATTCGCTCATCTCGGTTTGACCGAAACGTTATGAAAAGGAAACAGAGTGTTTGCATTGCAATCTCGGTGGGACCGATCGCTCATCTCAGTTTGACCGAAATGTTACGAAGGGAAACAGAGAGATTACAATCCCATCTCAGTGAGACTGAGATCCCTATCGGTGAGACCGAAAAGACTAGGGTTTCGGCAAGGGCTATGTCAATCGAACTCGTGGTCTAATATGAAATTCGATGGGGCCAAGTTGGACTTTTGGTTTGGGACATATGTGGATGTGAGAAAGTAGTGGAGGGTTTTGGAGCATATCACTAAGCATTTTGAGCAACAACCTCATTAAGCAACACCTCATCCCTTCTTAATAGTATTGGCTTTTCCTATAGACTCAATGTGATCTTGGATCACTAAAATAGAAAATGTAGAGTCTTGTGCTTTGAGCTTGAGCCAATCTTTTGTCCTTAGCATTTTGAAGGGTCCACTTTCTAATCCATGCCATGCCAATCATTGAGCTTTCCTGAAATATTCATCTTGAATAGCATTAGCTCAATGAGCTATATGTTGTTAGGAATTACCAAACCACCTGTGGATAGTTGCACTTTCAGGGACCCATTGGACGGGCCACCATATTTGGCAAAAACATGTTTCCCTCCTGACTGCTGGGACCCACCTGACGGGCCACCGTATTTCGCGAAAAGAATGTTCCCCCCGCTGTCAGGTCGGACCCACCGAAAGTGCCTCCTTATTACGCACAAAAAAATGAATACTCCCCCTGCTGGTTGGAACCCACCTTGGTGGGAGGCCGACTTGTGGGCCTACTAAGTTGACGGGGACGGAGTGTCGGTGTTCTTGGAACGGGGGTCCCCAGACTTGCTCGTCATGCCCACAAAGATGGTTAAGCCAAAGAGTCAGACGCCCATCTTCATCAACAAGGCATCCAAGACCCTCGCGAGGGTCCAAGCCTCGCGAGGCGGATGACGCAAGACCTCCTCTGGAGTAGCCTAACCAGGCAGGCTCATGAGGAGCGGAGATATCAAGGCGGGGCAAAACCTCACGAGGCTCTCGTGACGTGAGCCATGACGAACGGCACCAGGCGGGCGCCAGCGCGCGCAGCATCCTTATTTCCTCTTTGGTGCTAAGGAGGCCAGCGCAGGCGAAGAGTACCGAGGCATCAGGCAAAGGTTGCTATATTGGTGCAACGAGACCAAGACCAGGAGGACGGCAAGACGGAGGTCATCGTTGAGCCCAAGACAGCGTCACCACCAGAGCTTTTTGCATGCGAAGACCGCTTTTGTCAGGATAGCTTGTACTAGTTGTCCCCCTTCAAATTTGCCCGCCGTTGTTGGCTCCCTTCCCGCTCGATATTTGGGAAGAGGACCAGGTCTCTATATATAGGTCTAGCCACCACAAGAGGGACATGGGATACACACCAAGACAAGTTTGACAAGCACAAGAACACCTCAACCTCGTGGAGGCTGTTCTTCCTTTGTACTGTTCATCATCAGCCCAAGAGGCAATCCACCACCACCACACTAGAGTAGGGTATTACACCACAACGGTGGTCCCAACCAGATAAACCTCGTGTCTTTCTCAGGTTATGAAGTTCGCCGAGTTCGTCCGCGAGATCTTTACGAGCTAGGGCATAGATCGGTAGAAGGGAAAGACTTCGCACGCACCCCAGTGTTCGAACCTCAACAGTTTGCCGGAACCCCACATCCGACATTTGGCGCGCAGTAGGGTGCACCGTAGCTTCCTTCCATCAGTTCATCGCCCGCTGCTCCATCGCTCCATGGCGGACGCCGCCGTGCTCGAGCTGAGCGCCGGGCTGCCTCACCGCCCACGCCGCCAGATGGCTCCCGAGGCGGGCCACCTCGCCGTTTCTCCGCCTCCCGCCGCCAACGCTGCCACCGCCCGGCGGGAACGAGCAACAGCGCCTCGCTGCATCCTTCGTGCGGCAGACGGCCGCACCGCCATTCACATCGACTTCGCCGGTTTTTTCGCCCCACGCGCATCAAGGCCCTATGGAGGCACGGGCCGCGCCTCGCGGGCGAACGAGCTCCTCGCGCTACCGCTTCGCCGACGACTCTCACGAGGAGTGGCTCGATCGCCACCGAGCTCGCCCACGCTGCAGGGGCTCTCCGCGCCGCCCCACTCTCTCGCCCTCAACCAACCGCTGGGCGACGGGCTCATGGCATGCCTCCACCACTCAGCCCCAAGACGGAGCTTTGAGACAAGGCGCGCAACTCCGCGGCGTGATCCACCACGCCCGCGCGCGCCGCCAAAAGAGAAGCTGCCAAGAAATTCCGCGTCGCGAGAAGCTGCACCCGCGCCCCCCCGCCACTGCCAAGATCGCGCGCCACCCAGCAGCAGCAGCAGCGCGAACCTCGCCAAGACCAAGCTCCACCTCCAAGCGGGCCCCGCAACCACGGCTAGCTGCCGCGCTTTCACCCCCGAAGCGCGAAGGCCACCGCCAGCAAGTTCAAGCCGGATTCGCCTCACGCCACGACGGCACCGCCGATTCG
Organism: Aegilops longissima; assembly: GCA_021605205.1. Classification (NCBI taxonomy): domain Eukaryota; kingdom Viridiplantae; phylum Streptophyta; class Magnoliopsida; order Poales; family Poaceae; genus Aegilops; species Aegilops longissima. Next base: position 82,246 of record JAHIAM010004612.1, read on the forward strand.
CTGAGTTCCCGCAGCTCTATGAGCTGAGCATCAAAGCAGCCAACGGCAACGAAAAAGTCATGGCGGATTGGTTTCTATGGTTTCAAGCGATGGAGCCCGCCTCGCTCTCGAACTCAAGCACGGCTTCTGTGGCACTTAGATCGCCACCGCCGCCGTGATCTCGCGCCGATCAAGCAACAACCAGAGAGATCCTCCGTAAGTACATCCAGCGCTTCAACAACACCCGCCCAAGATCCCTAAGGTCACGGACGAGGCCATCATCTCCGCTTTTGACGGTGTCCGTGACGCCAAGATGAAGGAAGAGTCGCCATCCACGAGGAGCTCGCACCTCTCGTGAGCTGTTCAACCTGGCGTACCAAGCGCGCAAGAGCCGAGGAGGGCGCCTTTCTCCTCGAGCTGCCACCGCAGGAGCGGAGGAGAAGAAGGCCAAGGCCAAGGACGTGAAGCGCAAGGAGGCGGTCGTGCTCGCAGCGGAGCCCGACACCAAGCGGGGCAGAGATCAGCCCGAGTCATCTAAGAACGGTCGAACGTTCTGCGCCTTCCACAACCTGAACACCCACAACACCAGCGACTGTCAAGAGCTCAGAGCCATACGAGAGGGACGCTACGGTCGACGCCCTAAGCGCAACGACCAGGGCTACGGCCGCGGAGGAGGACGTGGAGGTAGACGCTGGGACGACCGTGGCCCGCGCCAGGAGTGGCGCGACCGGCCTCGTGAGGACCGCTGGCAGGACCAACCTCGCGAGGGCACCTGGAGGGACCCGCCTCGTGAGGATCACCCCCAGGGCAACACCACTCTTCCTCCGCTGCCGCCACCAAGAAGGAACGGCGACCACCACCAGGACGAGGGGGCTGGGGGCTTCCAAGAGCCATGTGCGATCACCAAGATCTTAGGCGGTGCCTGTGCCCCACCTCTCAACAAGATCTTCAAACAGTTCGCCATGAGGTGAACGCGATGCTCACCAAGCTCGGGCCACACGCCGCCAGTGGTCCCAATGCACCATCACTTTCAACTCGGCGGATCAGCTCAAGTGCGCAGCCATCACCGGGCGCCTCCCAATGATGTGTTTCCTACCATCAGCAATGTGCAGGTCACCAAGACCCTCATCGACGGCGGCCCAGGGTCGTCGACACGTTTGACAACCTCCAAGTGCCATATGACCAGATCGAGCCCACCAAGCCTTTCTCAGGAGTGACCGATGGTTCCATGACACCGATAGGGCAAGTCCGCCTGCCTGTCACCTTCGGGGAGTGCAATAACTACCGCACCAAGCTCATCGACTTCGACGTCACAAGATATCCGCCGCCATACAATGCCATCCTTGGGTAACCAGCCCCGCCAAGTTCATGGCAGTCACCATCACGGCTACAACATTCTCAAGATGCCAGGAAGTGGAGGAATCATCACGGTCCCATGTGAAGAGAGGGATGTTGTGTGCTCCTCGAGCGCGTTTTCAAGCTGCAGCAATCGACACCCCGATAGCGAAGTGAAGGCCTCCGAGGCCATTCCCAAGAAGAAGCATTCGCGCTGCAGGACCTCAGAGGATGGCATTGCGGCAGAGCCTCATCGATCAGCACCCGCCTGTGGGCGCCCCTCCATCGCATAAGAAGGCGCACCCGGCGCCTCCTCGTGCAGGCTCGGGGCTCTTCCGAGGGCCTCAGACCTTGCCAACCTCACGAGGGAGGCGCTTGGGAACCACTTGGAGGCGTGATTCGCAGCACGTGTCCCTCAGGAGAGCACAGGGCAAGGAGTGCCCACCACCCAAGAGTTCATCACCAAGACCACTCAGGAACTGCAAGATGCAAGGGCCATGCACGGCGACCGCCGCTCACGAGGCGCAGCTCCACATCCTGGCGAGGATACTGGCTGCGTGGTTCAGATCGACATCCTGTGCTCAACAGGCCGTGATCTCAGAGTGCTTCGCCATCGCAGGTGGGCCGCCGCGAAGGTCCACCACACAACTGCGTTCGCATGCCCTTCGGCTTGCCGAGCGTGGCGTCGGCCGATCAGCGCAACATGCGGCGAGTCCTGGCGGCTCAGGAGGCCAGGTACCATGCCGTCCTGGAGGAGATGGAGACAGTCTTCAGGGAACCTCCCGAGCCCCCAGAGCCTCCCGAGGCTCAGGGTCCCAGTGGCTCATGAGGAGTCATTTCTTCATCGCACGCCTTCAGCTGCACCAACTCTACTTCGTCTACAGAACCAGGTGACATCTTCCAAGTTCGTTTAAGCTGGGAGCACCCCTCGGGTTGCATTATTCCCAGGCCACATGGGCCCGTCCCTGTGGCATGTGTCCCTTTTGCTTATGTCTTTAGCTTACCTTGCCGGGGCGCCTGGCTGCATCATCCCCAAGCCGCTCGGGCCGGACCCAGTGGCATGTACCTTCCTGCATTTATCCAAGTTGATCTGCTCTCCATGCTTAACCTACCAACGGCTATCGTCCGCTTGATTGCCGCCCGCCGCGGGCCTGTTCATCCTCGTGCACCTGCTATGCTGTTAGGGGGGGCCTCGAGCATCGCGACTCAGAGCTTCATCGCTCTCTAGCCCTCACCCCCTGGCCTTGACCACGGCATCGCGACCTGGCATACCAATGGCGGCTGAGCTCGCTCGAGGGCCGGGACCTGAGGACGTAGAGTACTTGCATCTAATCGCCTTGCAGGAACATACAGTCATCAAGACCCATGACCAGGCGCAACCCGCCTTGAGGTAGGGCCTCGTGAGTCCCGCGCTGGATCACGAAAGTGCCCAGACACTCGCAGCCCTGCCGCAAGCCACGCGGTCGTATGGGTTGTACACGCCTGGGACTCCTCCCGGATGGGGGCCCCCATCCCACGCCCAAGTGGAAGCACCATGCTCCACACTGGTTGTCGACACTGCCGAGGAGCGGCTATGCCCGTGCACAAGCGGAAGCACTATGCTCCACGCTGGTGATAAACAACTGAGGGCGGCCCCACGGTCGTACCAACCTTAAGGAGCCCAGAGCTCAGCGTCCAGCCTCACCGCAATGCCTCCCCTCGGGAGAGCCGCGCGAGGGGGCTGCGCTCGGGTCACGCCCAAGTGCACGCCACCCAACCAGGTCCCCGGACCTGGGTGTCGCGCGCCCCTCCCAAGGACTCGGCTAGGGCAGGTATGGAAATTGTTTGCACGTCAAGGGGGACTCCTGAGCATCGCGACTCAGAGCCTAACTGGTCACGAGCCCTCACTCCTTGGTCCGCCCTGGTCTCCGGCCGCCCAATGGCGGTTGAGGTATGCGCAGGCCGGCTCGCCGACGAGAACATTAATCTATCCCCATGAACTCTCCCTATATGTTGTTTATGCTGTTAAGGGGACTCTCGAGCATCGCGACTCAGAGCCTAACTGGTCATGTAGCCCTCACTCCTTGGTCCGCCCCTGGTCTCCGGTCGCCCAATGGCGGTTGAGGTATGCGGGGCCGGTTTCACGACGCAGAACGCAAAGCAAATAGGAAGGAAATCGCAAAATCTCGAAGCAAATATTACAAGCATATTTTCCTCACAATACCAAATGAAAAGTCTAAACGCCTCCACGAGGCCTGATACATGTCGCAGGAACGGAACGGGAAGAATGGACGTGTGTCACCTCTAGATGTCGCCGTCGCCCGCGAAAGGTGCTCCCTCGTCACCACCAGCTGCAAGGTCGACGACATCGCCGGACAGGGGAGCGGAGACGAAGCCGCGGAACTTCCTCAGCAAGGCCCCCACCTGATCTCGCACGGTCGCGGGCAGCAGCCAGATTGATCTTCAGCCATGTGCTCCAAAGAGCTCATCAAGGCAAGCGCTAGTCGCTAAGGTGCAGGTGGCTAAAGACGCGAGTCAGCGCTGTCAAGACACGACGCTGGCTTCGCCTCCGCCATGGGACCAAGACCATCGACAACCTCCTCAAGCGCCTTCACCACGAGAGGAAGCAGCTGGGCGGGCCGCCCTCATCGGTGTCCAAAGGGCTTCTCCAGCCGTGCTCAGAGAGCGCCTTCAGCGCTTTATAGACCTCTTCTCGAGATTGGTGAAGGCCACGCGGTCTTCGCCAGGACTCGCACCTTGGCATCAAGATCGGCCTCCTCATCCCCATCTAACGCCTCCAACTCTTCCAACCGGTGCGCCGCAGCCTGCTTTTCCCCAGCTCCGCCAAAGATGGCATCACGGTTCTTGAAGGCTTCCTCCGGCCTTCATCTCCACCTCCTTCACTTGGCGGCATCAGACTTCTTCGGGCGTGTTTGTCGACAGCTCAGAACTCGCCCCTACAGCTCTTGGCAGCAGTCACGGGCGGCCTTGGCATCTTTCAGCGCCGCCTCACGATCGGCTGCAGCGCTGGCGGCTCCTTGCTTCTCCTTCTTGGAAGCCGCAGCAGCCTGGCCCAGCACCGCACGAACCGCCAGGTCGGAGTGAAGCCAGCAAGAGGCCAACTCCAGACGCCCGGCCACCAGGCACGGGTCCGCGCTCAGGAGATCCGCCTGCAGCTGGGTCATCTCCGAAAGGGCGCGCTCCAAGACAGCAGCAGGAGCAGAAGGACCAGGGAGTGGAGGTGCAGCAGTAGGAGGAAGCGCCATCGTTACCAGGGCTTGGGAGACCGCGGAACCCGGAGCAGCAGGGATCTCGTCAGCCGCGCCAAGCGCCGGCACCTCCGGAGCTAGCGGGGCCATGGGGGCTGATTCCACGCGGTGATGCTCCTCTTGGCCTCGCGAGGACGATCGGGCTGGGGAGATGCGAGTGTTGTTGCCTCCTTTCTCCGCGGGAGGCACAGTCGCTGCGTCTTCCTTCCTCTTCTTCGCCGAAGATGTCGGCCTGATCAACCAAGGGCGAGTATCAGGAAACGACGAGTACAAGCAGGGACAAGGCGAAGCTTAAGACACTTGCCGATCCACTGCAACGTATTCCACTGACCGCTTGAGAAGCTTGAAGCCTGACAGCTTCGGGACCTGGGGGCAGGCGTTCGGACACTGGCGGCGCCAGGCTGTGTAGAAGCAGAGCCGGATCCAGCCCCAGGAGGTGTCGGGGTGGAGGCGGCACCGCGGGCCACCAGCGACGACCTACCCTTTGTTGGGATGAGGGGTTGATCCCTCTCCCCTTGGTGGGCGTCAGCCTCGGCATCATCAGGCAGGGAGCGGAGAATCTCGGCCTTGCTCAGAGGGGAAGTCTCCCCCACCTCTTCCAGAGTCTTCTCCGAGTCCACCTCCTATTCCCCCTCTCCGCGGGACTCACCATAAGACACCTCCACCGGGTTTTGCGCCATAGGAGCTTCCGAGCGCCAAGGGACCAGCCTGCACAAGATCAAAAGTCGTCCTAGAGGCGACGAATTCCTCCCGGTCCCTGCGTTGGAACAGGGAAAGGAAGGCGCTAGGCGGGTACTCCTGGTTGTCCCCGACTATGAGGCGCAGGACGGCGTCCAATTCATCACCAGGCAGGTCCCCTGGCCTCAGGCGTGTCTTTTTCTCTTCTTCGCCAAGCTCCCAGAGGGATGCAAGGGTTCGGAGGGGCAACCCGCAGCATCAAGAACTCTCTCAGGAGCATCGCCCCCGTTATCTTGGCTGCCCTCGCATTGCCCGGCTTCAGGTCGGTCGTCATCTGCCCCAACACTGACGATGCCCGCTCATCGACAAGCTCGCCTTTGGGCCACCCTTTTCTGCCGGGCGCCTGCCGGGCGACGCCAGGCGCGGATCGGCACGCTGGGCATCCATCATGACCCATTTGGATCGGATGTTGTCGGCCCTCTTCCCGGTACTCGAGATCGAGTTAGCCTTGCCGCATGCGACGAAGTTAGCCATCCGGAGATGTGACCTCACCGCACGGCGAAGAAGAAATGGCGGCAATGCCACGGACGGCATCACGCCTAGGTACGCCACGGTAGTAGGCAAAGATGGACAGGAGGAGGACAGAGTTGGGATGGAGATGCAACGCCTGCAGACCATAGTGGTCGAGGACTTCATAAAAGAAATCAGAGAAAGGGGGGACCAACCCAACGGCGATGCTGCTCGAGAAGAAAGGGAAGAAGGTGCTCCCTTCAGGCTCCGGCTCGTCGGAAGCGAGCCGAAGCTCTGTCTTCCCCCACTCATTGCTCTCGTCCGCTGTCAGCACGCGCACGGAGGCGAGACTTTTTTCCGTGACGGTGGGCGCCTCAAGGGCCAGCTCATACCAAGCCGGCGCCGAGGAAGTCTTGACTTTGCGCGGCGCCATGGATTGCGGGTGCGGGATGAGATTGGAGCGGATCTGGAGGTAGCGGTGGCGAGGAGCAAGAAAGGGGATCTAGAGCGAGGCAAGGAAGAAGCAATGAAGGCAAGAACTGCCCGCCCAGCCTTTTGTCAGGTCAAGCAGTTGCCGAGGCAGCATGGGGAAGCGGAGACGCCCATGTCCAATCAACCGCCATGCGCTGACCGAGGCCGCAGGCTTTTGGGGCTCGCGGCGCTCCGAACTTGACCCTGGGCTTCACCGCGAAGCCAAGCCCGAGCGCACCTTGGGCCCGGGGGCTACTGTCGGCGTTCTGGGAACGGGGGTCCCCTGACTTGCTGGGCGGCGCCCACAGCGGGTTAAGCCAAGAGGTCAGACAGCCCATCTTCATCAACAAGGCATCCAAGACCCTCGCGAGGGTCCAAGCCTCGCGAGGCGGACGACGCAAGACCTCCTCTGGAGTAGCCTAACCAGGCAGACTCGCAAGGAGCGGAGATATCAAGGCGGGGCAAAACCTCACGAGGCTCTCGTGACGTGAGCCATGACGAACGGCACCAGGCGGGCGCCAGCGTGCGCAGCGTCCTTATTTCCTCTTTGGTGCTAAGGAGGCCAGCGCAGGCGAAGAGTACCGAGGCATTAGGCAAAGGTTGCTATATTGGTGCAACGAGACCAAGACCAGGAGGATGGCAAGACGGAGGTCATCGTAGAGCCCAAGACGGCGTCACCACCAGAGCTTTTCGCAGGTGAAGACCGCTTTTGTCAGGATAGCTTGTACTAGTTGTCCCCCTTCAAATTTGCCCGCCGTTTTTGGCTCCCTTCCCGCTTGATATTTGGGAAGAGGACCAGGGCCTCTATAAATAGGTCTAGCCACCACAGTAGGGACATGGGATACACACCCGCACAAGTTCGACAAGCACAAGAACACCTCAACCTCAGGAGGTTGTTCTTCCTTTGTACTGTTCATCATCAACCCAAGAGGCAATCCACCACCACCACACTAGAGTAGGGTATTACACCACAACGGTGGCCCGAACCAGTATAAACCTCGTGTCTTTCTGTGTTGCGAGTTTGTCGAGTTCGTCCGCGAGATCTTTACGAGCTAGGGCGTAGATCGGTAGAAGGGAAAGACTTTTCGCGCACCCCAGTGTTCGAACCTCAATGGTTTGCCGGAACCCCACATCCGACATGGAGTGCTTTGTCAACTTAGTCAATATGAACGATTCTAGCTCCAGTGACCGTACGATGTCCATCCAACGGCCGTAGTGCTTCTTCAACCTCCGGTCTTCCTGCCCAATTACCAAAGCAGCTCCGATCGTGCCGCATGCTCCTGCCTCCTGTGGCCGGGTTGTGTTACCGCGGAGGCCTCACCGCCCCTACTATTCCCACCGTGGCCAGGCCATCCTCTACTCACCCACACCCCCGTTATTCTGGCGGCGACAAAGAGCCTCACACCGCAGCGAACCAGTGAACCTCGCACTTTCACGCTGCGGCATCCATCGCCGCTGCCTTCCCTGCTCCGCCGCTCCCTTCCTAGGCCTCGCCGCCGCCCACCGCCTGGTGCTCTCGGGCGCGCGTGGTCAACGTGGTCAAGGAACGGCTTCCATCGGACGGATGACGCGGAGAGGCTGGCAGCTGGGTCCATGGCCGCAGCAAGGAAGTGCCTCCTTATTACGCCGCAAAATAATTATTCCTCCACCGACAGCTGGGGACCCACCAGACGGGCCACCGATTTCGCGAAAAAACATTTCGACTGTTGGGACCTACTAGCTACATCTTCGCAAGGCGAAGTGCGCCCGCAAAAACGATTCGCCGACCGCCGGGACCCACCAGCTACATCTTCGCACGCAAGGAAGTGCCCGATAGTCGGGACCCACCTGGTCGAAGCGCACGTAGCGCTGTCATTCTGGTCGCGAACGTACGCATATACTGGTCGATGTAGAGGCGCACGCGTCGAGCAGAGGCGCCAAGACGTAGCATGTACACGCACGCACAGCCGCCAGTGGTGCAAGAAAGTAAATACAGCCACGACGACATATGGGCGCGGTCTCGAACGCCTACTGCTGCACAGACGCATCGCCATGGCTCTGTTGGAAATATGCCCTAGAGGCAATAATAAATTAGTTATTATTATTATATTTCCTTGTTCATGATAATCGCTTATCATCCATGCTATAATTGTATTGATAGGAAACTCAAATACATGTGTGGATACATAGACAACACCATGTCCCTAGCAAGCCTCTATTGGCTAGCTCGTTGATCAATAGATGGTTACGGTTTCCAACCATGGACATTGGATGTCATTGATAACGGATCACATCATTAGTAGAATGATGTGATGGACAAGACCCAATCCTAAGCCTAGCACAAAGATCGTAGTTCGTATGCTAGAGCTTTTCTAATGTCAAGTATCATTTCCTTAGACCATGAGATTGTGCAACTCCCGGATACCGTGAGGAATGCTTTGGTGTACCAAACGTCACAACGAATCGGGTGGCTATAAAGGTGCACTACAGGTATCTCCGAAAGTGTCTCTGGGTTGGTACGAATCGAGACTGATTTGTCACTCCGTAAACGGAGAGGTATCTCTGGGCCCACTCGGTAGGACATCATCATAATGTGCACAATGTGACCAAGGGGTTGATCACGGATGATGTGTTACGAATCCAGTAAAGAGACTTGCCGGTAACAAGATTGAACAAGGTATAGGATACCGACGATCAATCTCGGCAAGTACAATACCGCTAGACAAAGGGAATTGTATACGGATCGATTGAGTCCTTGACATCGTGGTTCATCCAATGAGATCATCGTGGAAATGTGGGATCCAACATGGGTATCCAGATCCCGCTGTTGGTTATTGACCGAGAACGCCTCGGTCATGTTCAGATGGTTCCCGAACCCGTAGGGTCTACACACTTAAGGTTCGGCGACGCTTAGGGTTATAAAGGAAGTTTGTATATGGTTACCGAATGTTGTTCGAGTCCCGGATGAGATCCCGGACGCCACGAGGAGTTTCGGAATGGTCCGGAGGTAAAGATTTATATATGGAAGTCCTGTTTTGGTCACCGAAAAGTTTCGGTTTTTCCAGAACGCATCGACCATCGGAGGGTCCTGGGTCCACCAAGTGGGGCCACCAACCCCTGAAGGCTGTGGCCAAGTGTGGAGGGAACCAGCCCCAAGGGGCTGGTGCGCCCCACAAGAGGCCCAAGGCGCAAGGGAGAGGGAGGGGCAACCCTAGGGCGATGGGCCCTAAGGCCCATCTAGTGGGCGCCCCCCCTCTCTCCTCTTGGCCGCCTCCCTTGATCCCATCTAGGCTGCCGCCTCTAGGGGTGGGAACCCCAGAGGGGCGCACCTCCTCCCTTCCCCTATATATATGAGGCCTAGGGGCTGCCCATAACACGCGATTCGATCTCTCGCTGGTGCAGCCCCCCGCCTCTTCTTCCTCCTCCTCCTCTCTTGTGATGCTTGGCGGCCCTGCAAGATTGCCACGCCTCCACCACCACCACGCCGCTGTTGCTGCTGGATGGAGTCTTCTCAACCTCTCCTCTCTCCTTGCTGGATCAAGGCGGGAGACGCCACCGGCTGTACGGTGTTGAACGCGGAGGTGCCGTCTGCTCGCACTAGGATCTCCGTGATTTGGATCACGACGAGCACGACTCCTTCAACCCTGCTTCATGAACGCTTCCGCTTAGTGATCTACAAGGGTATGTAGATGCACTCTCCTTCCTCTGCTAGTTTCTCCATAGATAGATCTTGGTGACACGAAGAAAATTTTGAATTTCTGCCACGCCCCTAACAAAGGGCATCATGAGCTAGGTCTATTATGTAGATTCTTTGCACGAGTAGAACACAAAGTAGTTGTGGGCGCTGATGTTGTTCAATATGCTTACCGCTACTAGTCCAATCTTGTTTTCGACGGTATTGTGGGATGAAGCGCCCGACCGACCTTACACGCATTTCCACGTGAGACAAGTTCCACCGATCGACATGCACTTGGTGCATAAGGTGGCTAGCGGGTGCCGCCTCCCACTTTAGTCGGAACGGATTCGATGAAAAGGGTCCTTATGAAGGGTAAATAGCAATTGGCATATCACGCTGTGGTTTTATGAGGTAAGAAACGTTTGCTAGAAACCCATAGCAGCCACGTAAAACATGCAAACAACAATTAGAGGACGCCTAACTTGTTTTTGCAGGTATGCTATGTGAGGTGATATGGCCAAGAAGAATGTGATGAATGATATGTGATGTATGAGATTGATCATGTTCTTGTAATAGGATTCACGACTTGCATGTCGATGAGTATGACAACCGCAGGAGCCATAGGAGTTGTCTTTATTTATTGTATGACCTGCGTGTCATTAAACAACGCCATGTAATTACTTTACTTTA
>JAHIAM010004613.1:0-30292 GCA_021605205.1 Aegilops longissima
GTCTCTAGTACAACTTATCGCTCTATGTCCTAAGACCTGAGCTGGCGTGTACTTGGATGGTGACAGACTTGCTTTGGGCCCCTGTGTTATCCGACCGGTAGGTAGTTACAAAGGTAGGTTTAGGGCTTGTCTGGACCCATGCTGCGAGACATGGTCAAGCAAGATGGGATTTGCCCCTCCGACTAGGAGAGATATACTCTGGGCCCTTGTGTTATCCGACCGGGATAAGCATGGCCATGCAACAAGGATTATGAGATAATCCGGACGTTGGTCGGCATCCTTTGGAGCGAGAAAGAGGTCGGGCTAGCACAAGGATGACAGACTAAGCTTTGAGCTCGACAACATATATCGTGTGGCAAAAGGAATGGAAGTATGATGTCTGAGGTTAAGCTAACCAACTTCATAGTCTGCTTGGTGTTTGGCATGCCTTGCTAGAGGCGCTACCAATCGTGCAGTTGGAGGTGATCGAACTGCGACCACTGCGACTTGAACCTAAAGGTGGCAGCAAGGAAGGAACCTACAAGGTCGGATCCGAGGACCTGGTGGGATGTGATCCGAGCTATATTCGGATTGTGGCTGAGTAGACTTATGGGCTTTAGGGTCCGTCACGAGGCCCAAGTGTTGATCCATGACGGACGCCTATATATAGTGGAGGTGCTGCACACTCATGGGGGCTGATTGCTTTCGGTGCTGTCACTAGGGTTTGCATGTGTTGCGAATAGATGCTCGTCTTGAGCTTGCGTTGGTTTTCCCGAAGAGGAGAGGATGATGTAGCAAAGTAGCATAAGTATTTCCCTCGGTTTTGAGAACCAAGGTATCAATCCGATGGAGGCCACGCACAAGTCCCTCGTACGCACAAAACGATAGCTACTCGCAACAAACGCGATTAGGGGTTGTCAATCCCTTCACGGTCACTTACGAGAGTGAGATCTGATAGAGATAATATTTTTGATATTTTTGGTATATAGATGCAAACTGAAAAGTAAAAAACAAAGTAAAAACAAGGCAAGTATAAAAGTGATGGAGATTGATATGATGAGAATAGACCCGAGAGCCATAGGTTTCACTAGTGGCTTCTCTCAAGAGCATAAGTATTCAACGGTGGGTGAACAAATTACTGTTGAGCAATTGATAGAATTGAGCATAGTTATGAGTATATCTAGGTATGATCATGTATATAGGCATCACGTCCATGACAAGTAGATCGAAACGATTCTGCATCTACTACTATTACTCCACTCATCGACCGCTATCCAGCATGCATCTAGAGTATTAAGTTAAAAACAGAGTAACGCATTAAGAAAGATGTCGGTGTACTAAAGTAGGGGTACCTTAGTACCCGAACTTCGTCTGCAACGATCGCGGCGTCCCGTGGCAAGCCTTGAGGCGCTCCCCGCCAAGATCCTCGGCGGCTCCTTTGGAGCCATTCAAAAAAAGTAGTCAAGACCCGGCAAGAGGAGCTTGCCGGAAGAAACCTACAGCGCGAAGGAAACAAGGCCCGGCAAGAGGAGCTTGCGGGAAGGTTCAGTGGGCGCCGAGGCCCTGAGCGACAAGGTTCTGCCGCTGACAAGGCGCTTGCGGGCGGGCGACCTCTCTTCATCTCGCTCCAGCTCACCCGCCAGCGTGTCACCAGGGCTCTCCCAAGCATCGCGTGTCGGCCGGGCTGTGCAGCCAGCGGGAGTAGCGACAAGCGGCGACAAGCTACCATCGTGGCAAGCGGAGGCGCACTTGGCGGTCCCCTGTTACCTTTGTTCGAGGCGGTCGAGGCGGGCATTGATGACTCTTGTCCCTTGCCGTCGAGTTAGGTATAGATTCTTTGTACCTTGTACAAGCAGTGTACCAACCTATCATTTTACTATCTTACCCTTGTCTACTTGCCACATGTGGTGACCCCTTGTGCCTATAAAAGGAGGCCCAAGTGCAGCGTAGAAAGGGTTCGGTTCAACTCCGACAGTTCATCCTACTCATACGAGACCACACATCGGGCTAGGTTTTGTAGCTCCGTTGCTCCCTAGCAAGAACACAAGATAATCCACTAAAGCAGCAGTAGGAGTATTATCTCTCCGGAGAGCTCCGAAGCTGGGTAAACCTGCTCGTGTGCATCGCCTCGATCCGCTCTTTGTGCAATCTCCGCCCCCCTCCGAACCACAAGGGACCCAGGTCCCGTAGGTGTTCGTGGGACCGATCAAATCCTCCCGACATCTTTGGCGCGCCAGGTAGGGGGCGTCGAGGCTGTGTGAACCCGATCCGGCGGTCACACGAGCAACTTCGTCGACATCTTCGTCAACATGGCGCCGAAGAAGAAGTCTTCGGCGGCAGCAGAGCCGTCCGCGTCGAACCCACCACCACGGAGCTGTCGGTGGTGGGGAAACGCTGGCGGAGGAGCAGCGTCGGAGAGAGCCCTAATGCCGCCAGGTCCAAATACAAAGGCAGCGCGGCGTCGGCGTCGAATCTTCACCGCGTCCTTCTCGGGGCCTTGAGATAGACAGCGTCGTGAAGCTTGGCACCATACTTTCGTTGGACCAAGGCCAAGCTGGGGATCTGAGGCCCTCGAGACCGCATGCACCCAGCATCTTTGGTGCAAGCGAATCTGATCGCTTAGGCGGGATGCTGCTCCTCCTAACTTGGTTAGAGTCCGAGCACGTCCGTTCTTTGCTCCGTACACCGTTGCCGCCAACCACACCAGCGGAAGCCTTGGCAAAACACGATTACTTCTAGACTACCCTCCAACGGCCGACAAAATTCGACGATGGAGGGCCACAGTCGAGTCTCATCGGCCTTAGCAGCGCGTCCCCGACAACCGAGTGCCTGCGCAGCGCTGCAAGGCGACAAAGCGCGAGCTGATGGCGGCAGACCACGAGAGCAGCCACCGTGCACTCCCCTTCCGAAGACCAAGATCACCGACTCACGGATCCACCTCGACACGACTCCACAGCGTCGTCGGATCCATGAGCTCGTCGCGACCAGCGCCAAGTTCTCCGAAACGGCAAGAAGAAAACGCTTCGAACCGTATCGGCGCCCGAAGCGCGCCGTCAATCGACCAACGCGCGGGCCCACCGTCGATATGCATGCGCCCGAGGGAACAGGCGACTTACCGTCTGTGATGTAGGTTGCCCTGCGTTCACCCGTGAGCTCGGCAAATCCGTGGCCCGACAAGAAAAATTTCAAACCATATGTGCGAGAAAGGTATGATGGCAGGACACACCATCGGAGTTCCTCAGCATCTACACCATCGCGGTGCAGGCATGCGGGGGACGACAGACGACAAGATCCTCGCCAACTACTTTCCCCGGTGCTCAAGCCAAACGTCGGATCCTGGCTCATGCACTTGCCGGACAGCTCTATTTCTTCTTGGGCAGATTTGTGCCACCAGTTTGTTGGCGCCTTCACAGGCGGTCACAAGCCTCATGGCCGGAGAGTGACCTCCACCTGCTTGCCGAGAAGGAGGAGAGTCCTGCGCAAGTTCATCCAGATTCGATCGAGTGCACTACAACATCCCAGCGTCCACCTGCTGCGATGTCGGTGCATTTCATCGAATGTACGAAACCGCAGGATGAGGAGGAGATGGCGATGTGCAAAGTGAAAAACGTCGCGAGCTCTCACGCCTGGCCGACAAGTGTGCACGCGCTGAAGAAGGAAGAAGACTCCCAGGAGAGAATGTGGGAGCAGAGTCTGACAGTGAGGAGGTCGCCCCGGCAAGAAAGAGCCGGCGGCGAAACAACAGGAGGAAGAAAAACCAAGAAGTACTAGTTGTTGAGCAGTCCGGCAAGGATGGGGCAGCCAACAAAGCCAAGGCTGGTGGCTCCGGCAAGGAGGTTGCCGTTGACGCCGACCGCCAAGCTGTGGCGGCCGCCGACAAGCCCGACAGCCCAACAAGCGATACTATAAAATCCACCGCACCAAGGGCCACGATCTCGAGCTGCAAGAAAGTCGAGCAGCTTGTTGAGCTCTGAGAGAGCTGAGTCTGGGCGAGACAAGGAGAAAGGCCAGGAAGGTGCAGTGCAACAAGTAAAAGAGACCCGGCGGGGAGGGCGCTTGCGGCAAGGCCAAGCAGCGGCAAGGTGGCAGACCTCCCATGGCCGCGACAAGGAAGAAGGCGAAGATGAAGATGATGAGGACATGGAAGGCGATGAAGCAGGCGAGCAAGAGTTTCAAAAGGCAACAAAGGTTCTTTGTGTTGGCGGTGGTGCTTCTCTGCATACCTCGCACCGCCAACTCAAGCAATGGATCGTGAGGTGAATGCGTGAGAACCCTCCATAGAGTCACGCAAACCTCGAAGTGGTCAGCACGCCCATCATCTTTGACATTGAGGATCACCCGATCGCATCACTGCGGTCGGGTGCTTGCCGATGTTGGTCTCGCCAACCATCCGCAACCTCAAGGTCACGAAGATGCTGGTTGACGGCGGGGCCGGCCTGAATTTAATTTCCTCTGCAGTGCTCCAAAAGCTTCAAATCCCTGACAGCGAGCTCGAAGAAACTGTTACTTTCCAAGGAATCAACCCAGGAAGAAGCAAGCCCAAAGGGAAGATCATGTTGCCGGTAACATTCGGCAGCAAGCTCAACTTCAGAACTGAGAGGGTCACGTTTGACGTTGCCGATTTCCCATTGCCCTACAATGGCATACTTGGCCGTCCAGCACTCGCCAAGTTCATGGCTGCCTCTCATTATGCTTACAACTTACTCAAGATGCCCGGCCTGATAAGCGTCATTTCTGTCCATGACGACAAGAAGGACGCGCTTATCTGTGCCAGATTCCGGGATGCAGCAGCTACAGCGAGAAAGCAAACCACTTGCAGCTGAAGCTCCGGGGAAGAAGACCACCAGGTTCGGCAAGAGCTCTGTTGCCCTCCGACAAACGCACCTCTTGAGTGCTGCACTACCGTCGAGGGCGCACCATCGAGCTCCACCGGCAAGTGCAACAAGGCGATGGCGGCTCCGCCAAGACCAGAAGGTGCCCGCCAAGGAGGGCGACATCGGTGGTACCTTCACCATCGGTGCCACGCTTGATCCTAAATAGGAAGCGAGCTCATTGCTTTCTGCGGGCGAATGTTGATGTGTTTGCATGGCAACCATCGACATCCCAGTGTTCCCGGAAAGTAATTGAGCACCACCTAGCTGTCTGTCCTCACGCGCAGCCCGTCAAGCAAAAAGTTAGGAAGCAGGCGTTGGGCGCCAAGAGTTCATAGCGAAGAAATCAAGAAGTTGGAAGCAGCAGGGCTTGTCAGAGGAGTCCTCCATCCCACGTGGTTGGCCAATCCGGTAGTTGTACGCAAGGCTAATGGGAAATGGATACTTTGTATTGACTTCACTGATGTTAATAAAGCCTGTCCCAAAGACCCATTTCCCTTGCCGCGTATCGACCAGATTGTTGATTCCACGGCTGGATGTGATCTGCTTTCATTTCTTGATGCATATTCAGGATATCATCAGATCTTCATGGCAGAAGAGGATGAAGAGAAAACCACATTCATTACACCATGTGGCACATACTGCTTCATACGAATGCCTTTCGGTTTAAAGAATCCTGGTTCAACCTTTGCCAGAGTAGTCCATGATGCCTTTAAACCACGGATACGTAAATGTAGAAGCATACATGGATGACATAGTGGTCAAGAGCAAGGACAAAGCAACTCTGGTTCAGGATTTGGATGAAACATTTGCAAGTCTGCGCAAGATCAACCTCAAGCTCAACCCCGAGAAGTGCGTGTTTGGAGTCCCTTCCGGCAAGCTTCTCGGGTTCTTTGTGTCTCGCGGGAATTGAAGCCAATCCCGACAAGATCAAGGCCATTGAGCAGATTGAAGCACCAAAGCGCGTCAAGGATGTCGGAAGGCTTGCGGTTGCATGGCTGCTCTCAAAGAGTTCATCTCTAAAGTCTGCTGAGCAGCGCCTGCCGTTTTCAAGATTTTGAAAAAGGCGGGTCAATGAAATGGACTCCGAAGCGGAGGCTGCGCTGCAGACTTGAAGAGATACATCCTCCGCTCAATACTTGTCGCACCTAGGCCACAAGAGAAGTTCTGCTATATATAGCGGCGACCAATCAAGTGGTTATTGCTGCGTTAGTAGCGGAGAGGGAGGCGGATGATGAGTCGACAATCGAGGCGATTGCATCCAGCTGACGGCGGGGCTTCACCGTCAAGCTCTGGTCCGACAAGAACGGATCAGTAGCGAGGTTGCAACAAGATCTGAGAAAAAGATGGTGCAGCGCCCAGTTTACTGTCGGTTCCCTTCTGCGAGGGGCTAGATCAAGGTATTCGGTGTGCAAAGCTGCTTTTCGACCTCCTCATGGCCTCGAAAGCTGCGCCATTACTTCCAAGCCTGCGAGATAACAGTTGTCACTCGCTTTCCGCTGAAGAGGATATTGCAAAATCCGAAGCAACGGTAGGATTATCAGTGGGCCTTTGGAACTGTCAAGATTTGGTCTCAAGTTAAAGCACTTCAACTATCGAGCAGGGCATTGGCAGAATTTATAGCGAGTGGGCGTAGCGCAAGATGAAGAGATTCGGAGCGAGCATCCCGTCAAGGAGGCAAATAAAAGTGGCTGATGTACTTTGGCGGTGCCTTCTCGCTGCAAAGCGCCCGGTGCGGCGTCTTGCTTATCGCACCCAGGAGAGCACCTCAAGTACATAGTCCGGATGCACTTTCCCAAGGAACAAGCAACAAATAATCTTTGCAGTATGAAGGCTTGCTTGCCGGTCTCGAGATTGCGGTGGACCTTGGGATCAAGAAGCTCGTTGTCGGGGGACTCGCAACTTGTCGTCCGCCAAGTAAATAAAGATTATCGAGTCCGTTGATGGAAGCTTCGTCGATGAAGTGAGGAAGCTGGAAGAGCACTTTGAAGGCCTGCAAATGGAACCGTTCAAGAGCTCGAGAATGATATAGCTGATGGCCTCTCCGAATCGCCCGCACTTAAGTTACAATGGAACCAGGATTTTTGTGCTCAAGCTAACTCACCCAACGTAACACCATCAATAGGACAGAGCAAGAAAACAAAATTGATTTCCGGCGACTACTTTCCGTGAGCTCCCGAGCCGCCGCCAAGAAGGTCCCTAAAATCAGCGCAAATATCAGCGAGGAGCGATCTGCTCCGACAAACCATCTGATTTGTATCGTTGAAACAACGCTCCCGACAAGTTTCGCTCCGGCAAACTTGTCGGAGATCATCAACTCGGCGACCCGCGAGTTCTTGCCGTAGAAGCGATGTTCGCGCGATGATAGAAGAGCCTTTAGTCCTGGCTTTGCCGAGCCACAAGCTCCGGCATGGGCACAACAAATCGTCCATTTCCTCTGACAGGAGAACTTCCGAAGAGCAAGAAGAAGCGGAAAAAGTAGCCCGGCGGTCAAGTATGTACCGGTTTGTTGACAACATCACATGCGAAGAAGACTCAGCGGTGTGAAATTGAAGTGCATTTGCGGGAAGATGGATGAAAGCTGTTGGCGAGAGATACATGGAGGCATATGTGGTCACCACATTGGCGCAAAACACTTGCCGCAAAGCTTTCCGGCAAGGTTTCTTCCGGCGAAGCCCTCCGGATGCAACTTGCACAAGTAACAAAGTATGAAGCGTGCGGTTCCATTCAAAACAGATTCATCAACCAGCTCGGGCATAGCGGTGACCTAGTTTAGCCTTGCCGGGCAGGCATAGCGATGACCTAGTTTAGCCTTGCGGAAGCGAGAAACGACGAAAAGCTAAGTTGCCAAAGTTTGAGCATTCGATTTTTTTAAAGTTATTTTCCTTGAGCGACCGCGCTTTGTATGGAAAACCTGCTGCGAAGGAACCAAATCGTGACTAATCGCGCCCTTACTTTGTTTGAGTCTGCTCAACAACTTAAGTGAGCTGCGGCTAGTCCGCGACAAGGTTGCTTGTCGGTGGCGACCCTTGACGAGGCTGCTGAAGTTCCGCACTTTTCGGCGCTCACGGCAAGGGTGCACTGCCGACAAGTTTCCTGAAAAGCGTGAGGCAGTAACATACAAAGCCAAGAGTCGAGTAAAGGAAGTAACATAGCAAATATTGCCCAGAATAAAGTTATATTACAAAATAACTTATTACGGCCTTTGGCTAAATTATTCTCGAGAACTGAAATAACTGCGAAGAGGAGAAGAAGGGCTTGGCGCCCAAACCCCGACAAGCCGAGTTGCTTGGGGGGGCGCGGCAAGCCAAAGTTGCCGGGGCTGCTGATATCAGATAAGCCTTCGTCCTTTTCAAGCATCCCTCTTTCATTAAAACATCCTACTCGGATACAGATCCGTGGAGAATGAAAAACATGAAAGAGAGGATTACAAGTTTTAAATGCAGATAAGGCCGAAGGCTTACAAATTAAAAAGATAAGATGCCGTAATCCTTTTCCTGTCCCTCTCTTGAGGAGGTAGGTCAAGGAGGCGAGAAGGGAAAGCAGGCGCCTAGGCGAGCTACAGTGCGAGAAGGCACCAAGGGAACATCGAGGGCTCTCAGGGCTTAACGGAGGCGGCGCGCCGAGGCGGGGCTCGAGGCAGGCGGCGGGGCGTCGGCCTGCTGTCGAGGCACTCGCCCTCGTACTCCGACTTGGCGGCCTTGTCGCCATCCTCTTCCCTTCCGCAGCCTCCCTCGCCCGATCGCCCAAGGAGGCGACCCGGGGAGTTCAAGGAGCAGCGGCGGATGATGGGGTCGCCGGTGGCCTTGAGCGGCGCCGACAACTAGTTGGGCCCGCTACCCTCGTCGTCGCTGTCGCTCTCCTCCTCGCCACTCTCGCTCGAGGAGGAATCTTCGCTGTCGGAGGAGCTATCCACGCAGCACCTCGCCTGAGTGCGAGATCCCGAAGACCTTGGCGGAGAGGAGATCACCTCCATTAACTTAAAATGGAGGTAAACCCCGCCAGCGAAGTTGTGGATGCGGCGAGCGTCTTCCACCCACGATCAAGATACATCACATTAGGGGCTGGGAATACAACGCGGACTCGCGTGCGCTGATCCACAGCCCCTCATGTGCAATCTCGATGTCTCGGCGGATCCGACTCCATCGCGCTCATGACGGAGCTGGAAGCGGAGGCGACGACGAGGCGCCAGGCGCAGCTGACGAAAGAACTTCGCAAGGTCGTCCCCTGTATGGACCGCCTTGAGGAGGAGAACCGCCCGGCGGAGGCGGAGATGGCGCGCCGCCCGCCCGCTTCTTCCCGGCGCCTCGACCTCGTCCACGACCTCGCCCGGGAGAACCGCCCAGCGGAGGCGGAGACGGCTCGCCGCCCCATCCGCTTCTTCCCCGAGTGCCTCGACCTCGTCCACGACCTCGCCCCCTCCCTCTTCCCCTTGTGGCTGGCTCTGCCACCCCAGGCGTGGGGTTGGGAGGGGTGCGCTGTCTAGTGGCGACCCTCGCCGCCACCGATGAAGAACCAAGGTTCCCTTTCTCCATGACGAGTGAGAGAAAGGGGAGCAGAAGTTGAGAAAGGAAGAGATGGGAGAGTCGGGTTTCTGCGCCCCTTCCGCCCTTCTTAAAAGATGCAAGGTGGGGCTCTACCGCCCGCTCAGTGAATCAAGGCATAGGAAGCGCGGGGAATCGGGCGGACCTGCTACCTCTGCATAGCGCCCAGTTTCCCACTTCCACCGTCCGTGACCCCAAGAGCATGGGAACCACGTGGCGGGGATTCAGAAGCGAGGCTGACAGATGAGGCGACCTCGACGCCGCCCACTTCCCCACGACACGCAATTGACGCGTGCCGTTCTGAGGGAACGCATAGCGGATCTGAGTGGATTTGGTTTGGACCCAGGGCGCGCGTGCCGTGCCTGTTTTGGGCTGGCCCAACAGCACTCGGCACCGTGTATGGCCCAGACCGGGGGCTCTGTCGGTGTACTAAAGTAGGGGTACTTTAGTACCCGAACTCGTCTGCAACGGTCATGGCGTCCCCGTGGCAAGCCTTGCCGGGCGTCTGCCAAGATCCTCATCGGCTCCTTTGGAGCCATTCAAGAACAAAGTAGTCAAGACCCCGGCAAGAGGAGCTTGCCGGGAAGGCCCTGGTGTGAAGAAACAAGGCCCGGCAAGAGGAGCTTGCGGGGAAGGTTCAGTGGCGCCGAGCCCCAGCGCGACAAGGTTCCTGCAGCGGCAAGGCGCTTGCAGGCGGGTGACCTCTCTTCATCTCCGCTCCAGCTCACCCGCCAGCGTGTCACCAGGGCTCTCCCAAGCACGCAGCGTGTCGGCGGGCTGTGCAGCCAGTGGGGAGTAGCGACAAGCGGCGCCGACAAGCTACCATCGTGGAAAATGGGCGCGCCAGCGGTCCTGTTACACTATTGAGGCGGCGATCGAGACAGGCATTGATGACTCTTGTCCCTTGCCGTCAGAGTTAGGTATAGATTACTGTACACTGTACAAAGCGGTGTACCAACCTATGTTTTTACTATCTTACCCTTGTCTACTTGCCACATGTGGTGACCCCTTGTGCCTATAAAAGGAGGCCCAAGTGCAACGTAGAAAGGGTTCGGTTCAGCTCCGGCTTAGTTCATCCTACTCATACGAGACCACACACTCAGGCTAGGTTTTGTAGCTCCCGTTGCTCCCTAGCAAGAACACAAGATAATCCACTAAAGCAGCAGTAGGAGTATTATCTCTCCGGAGAGCTCCGAAGCTGGGTAAACCTGCTCGTGTGCATCGCCTCGATCCGCTCTTTGTGCAATCTCCGCCCCCCCTCCGAACCACAAGGGACCCAGGTCCCGTAGGTGTTCGTGGGACACGATCCGTCCTCCCCGACACAAGATGACATGATGTAGAGGAATAAATTCATGCAATATGATAAATACCCCATATTGTTATCCTTGATGGCAACAATACAATCGTGCCTTGCAACCCTTTCTATCCTTTGGGTAAGGACACAAGATTGAACGAAAGCCATGCACTTCTCCCATTGCAAGAACTACCAATCTAGTTGGCCAAAGCAAACCGATAATTGAAGAGACTTGCAAAGATAACTCAATCATATATAAAAGAATTCAGAGAAGATTCAAATATTATTCATAGATAAGCTGGATCATAAACCCACAATTCATCGGTCTCAACAAACACACAAAAAGAAGATTACATCGAATAGATCTCCACGAGAGAGGGTAGAACATTGTATTGAGATCCAAAAGAGAGAAGAAGCCATCTAGCTACTAGCTATGGACTGAAGGTCTGAAGTAAACTACTCACACTTCATCGGAGAGGCTATGGTGTTGATGTAGAAGCCCTCCGTGGTGGATGCCCCCTCGTGCGGAGCTCGAACAGGCCCCAAGATGGGATCTCGTGGATCTGAGGAAGTTCGGCGGTGGAATTAGGTTTTGGCTCCTGTTACGATCGTTTGAAGTGCGTGAGGTATATATAGGAGGAAGGAGTATGTCGGTGGAGCATCGGGGCCCACGAGGCGGGGGCGCCCTACGGGCGCCCCACCTCGTGACTGCCTCGATGTTCCTTGGCCTAGGGTCCAAGTCTCTGGATCACGTTCGGTGAGAAAATCACGTTTCGAAGGTTTCATTCCGTTTGGACTCCGTTTGATATTTTGTTTCTTTGAAATCTGAAAAAGGCAAAAAAAACAACAATTCTGGGCTGGGCCTCCGGTTAATAGGTTAGTCCCAAAAGTAATATAGAAGTGGAAAATAAAGCCCATTATAGTCCAAAACAATAGATAAAGTAGCATGGAGAAATCAAAAATTATATATCGTTGGAGATGTATCGGGCATCCCCAAGCTTAATTCCTGCTCGTCCTCTAGTAGGTAAATGATAAAAGAGAATTTTGATGCGTCGTGATACTTTGGCATAATTTCAATGTAAATCTTCTTAATCATGGTATGAATATTCAGATCCGAAAGATTCAAGACAAAAGTTCAAGTATACTAAGTAAGCAATTATGTCTTCTCAAAATAACATGGCCAAAGAAAGTTATCCTACAAAATCATATAGTCGGCTATGCTCCATCTTCCCCACACAAAGTATTTAAATCATGCACAACCCGATGACAAGCCAAGCAATTGTTTCATACTTTAACATTTTCAAAACTTTTTCAACCTTCACGCAATACATGAGCGTGAGCCATGGATATAGCATTATATGTGGAATAGAACGGTGGTTGTGGAGAAGACAAAAACGAGGGAAGATAGTCTCACATCAACTAGGCATATCAACGGGCTATGGAGATGCCCATCAATAGATATCAATGTGAGTGAGTAGGGATTTCCATGCAATGGATGCACTAGAGCTATAAGTATATGAAAGCTCAACAAAAGAAACTAAGTGGGTGTGCATCCAACTCGCTTGCCCACGAAGACCTAGGGCATTTGAGGAAGCCCATCATTGGAATATACAAGCCAAGTTCTATAATGAAAATTTCCCACTAGTATATGAAAGTGACAAAATGAGAGATTCTCTCTATCATGAAGATAATGGTGCTACTTTGAAGCACAAGTGTGGTAAAAGGATAGTAACATTGTCCCTTCTCTCTTTTTCTCTCAAATTTTTTATTTGGGCCTTTTCTCTTTTTTTGGCCTCCTTTTTTTATTTTTTTATTTTTAGTCCGGAGTCTCATCCCGACTTGTGGGGGAATCATAGTATCCATCATCCTTTCCTCACTTGGGACAATGCTCTAATAATGATGATCATCACACTTTTATTTTCTTACAACTCAACAATTACAACTCAATACTTAGAACAAAATATGACTCTATATGAATGCCTCCGTGATGTCTTTGGGATATGCAATGAAACATGAGTGACATGTATGAAAGAATTATGAGCGGTGGCTTTGCCATAAATCGATGTTAACTACATGATCATGCTAGCAATATGACAATGATGGAGCATGTCATAATAAGCGGAATGGTGGAAAGTTGCATGGCAATATATCTCGGAATGGCTATGGAAATGCCATGATAGGTAGGTATGGTGGCTGTTTTGAGGAAGGTATATGGTGGGTGTATGATACCGGTGCAAGGTCTTGCGGTATTAGAGAGGCTAGCAACGGTGGAAGGATGGGAAAAGTGCGTATAATCCATGGACTCAACATTAGTCATAAAGAACTCATATACTTATTGCAAAAATCTAGAAGTTATCAAAGCAAAGTATTACGTGCATGCTCCTAGGGGGATAGATTGGTAGGAAAAGACCATCGCTCGTCCCCGACCGCCACTCATAAGGAAGACAATCAATAAATAAATCATGCTCGAGTTCATCACATAACGGTTCACCATACGTGCATGCTACGGGAATCACAAACTTCAACACAAGTATTCTTCAAATTCACAACTACTCAACTAGCATGACTCTAATATCACCATCTTCATATCTCAAAACAATTATCAAGCATCAAACTTATCTTAGTATTCAACGCACTCAAAAGAAAGTTTCACATATCTTGAATACCAAGTATATTAACATTAAGCAAATTACCATGCTATTAATGACTCTCAAAATAATTTAAGTGAAGCATGAGAGATCAAGTTTCTTTAAAACAAATCCACCACTGTGCTCTAAAAGATCTAAGTGAAGCACTAGAGCAAAAATTATCACGCTCAAAAAGATGTAAGTGAAGCACTATGAGCAAAACTATCAAGCTCAAAAGATATAAGTGAAGCACATAGAGTATTCTATCAAATTCCAATTAATGTATGGCTCTCTCAAAAGGTGTGTACAGCAAGGATGATTGTGGTAAACTAACAAGCAAAGACACAAATAATACAAGACGGTCCAAGCAAAACTCATATCATGTGGTGAATAAAAATATAGCTCCAAGTAAACTACCGATCGAACTGGACGAAAGAGGGGATGCCTTCCGGGGCATCCCCAAGCTTTGACTTTTTGGCGTCCTTGGATTATCTTGGGGGTGCCATGGGAATCCCCAAGCTTAGGCTCTTTCCACTCCTTGTTCCATAATCCATTAAAAGAATTCACCCAAAACATCAAAACTTCACAACACAAAACTCAATAGAAATCTCGTGAGCTCCGTTAGAGAAAGAAAACAAAAGACTACTTTAAGGTACTGTAATGAACTCATTCTTTATTTATATTGGTGTTAAACCTACTGTATTCCAACTTATCTATGGATCATAAACTATTTTACTAGCCATAGATTCATCAAAATAAGCAAACAACACCATAAAACAGAATCTGTCAAAAACAGAACAGTCTGTAGTAATCTGTAACTAACGCAAACTTCTGTAACTCAAAAACATCTACCAAAATTAGACGACCTGGAAAATTTGTTTATTGATCAGAAGCAATTGGAATCAGTATTTTATAACGTTCTGGTGATTTTTACCAACTCGGGCACTGAGCGCAAAGTTTCTGGAAATTACAGCAAGATCAAATAACTATCATTCAAGAAGATCCAATAGGTTTAACTTGGCACAAACACTAATTAAAATATAAAACCACATCTAAACAGAGGCTAGATGGATTATTTATTCCTAAACAGAAGCAAAAACTAAAAACTAAAAATAAAATTGGGTTGCCTCCCAACAAGCGCTATCGTTTAATGCCCCTAGCTAGGCATAAAAGCAAGGGTAGATCTAGGTATTGCCATCTTTGGTAGGAAATCCATAAGTGGCTCTCATAATAGATTCATATGGTAATTTTATTTTATTTCTAGGAAAGTGTTCCATGCCTTTCTTTAATGGAAATTGGAATCTAATATTCCCTTCCTTCATATCAATAATTGCACCAATCGTTCTAAGGAAAGGTCTACCAAGAATAATAGGACATGAAGGATTGCAATCTATATCAAGAACGATAAAATCTACGGCACATAATTCCTATTTGCAACAATAAGAACATCATTAATTCTTCCCATAGGCTTTTTAATAGTGGAATCCGCAAGATGCAAGTTTAGAGAGCAATCATCAAAGTCACGGAATCTAGCAAATCACACAAATTTTGGGAATAGTAGAGACACTAGCACCCAAATCACACAAAGCATTAAACTCATGATCTTTAATTTTAATTTTGATAGTAGGTTCCCACTCAACATAGAGTTTCCTAGGGATAGAAACTTTCAACTAAAGTTTTTCTTCATAAGATTGCATCAAGGCATTAACAATGTGTTCGGTAAAGGCCTTATTTTGGCTATAAGCATGAGGAGAATTTAGCACGGATTGCAACAAGGAAATACAATCAATTAAAGAGCAATTTTCATAATTAAATTCCTTGAGATCCAATATAGTGGGTTTAGCAACATCTAGATTTTATTTCTTTCAATCCCACTTTTATCAATTTCATCAACAAGATCTCATACTTCTAATTCAGTTTCATCAAGATTCATATTGCAAAACAAATATTTAATAGGGGACACATCAATAACTTTTAGATCTTCATCTTGATTTTCATAGGAATTAGAAGAACACGCTTTAATAAAGGTATCTTTGGAAGCACGCATCCTAGCGGTTCTTTCTTTGCACTCATCAATGGAAATTCTCATAGCTTTGAGAGACTCATTGATATCATGCTTAGGAGGAATAGATCTAAGCTTTAAAGAATCAACCTCAAGAGAAATTCTATCAACGTTCCTAGCCAAATCATCAAATTTAAGCAATTTCTCTTTAAGCAAAGCATTAAAATTCTTTTGTGAATTCATAAACTACTTAACACTACTCTCAAATTCAGAGGGCATCTTATTAAAATTTCCATAAGAGTTGTTGTAGGAATTTCCATAATTATTAGAAGGATTACTAGGATAAGGCCTAGGATTAAAATTCCCTCTATCGCGTTGTTACCAAAATTATTCCTACCAACAAAATTCACATCCATAGATTCATTATTATTCTCAATCAAAGTAGACAAAGGCATATCATTAGGATCAGAAGAAACATTCTTAGTAGCAAATAATTTCATAAGTTCATCCATCTTTCCACTCAAAACATTGATTTCTTCTATCGCATGCACTTTTTTATTAGTAGATCTTTCAGTATGCCATTGAGAATAATTAACCATAATATTATCTAGGAGTTTAGTAGCATCTCTAAAGTGATTTCCATAAAAGTGCCTCCATGCCGAATCTAAAAGATTTCTAGAAGCAAAATTCAATCCGGCATAAAAAGTTTGTATAATCATCCAAAATTCAAACCATGAGTAGGACAATTACGTATCATTAATTTCATTCTCTCCCAAGCTTGTGCAACATGTTCATGATCAAGTTGCTTAAAATTCATAATATCGTTCCTAAGAGAGATAATCTTAGCGGGAGGAAAATACTTAGAGATAAAAGCATCTTTGCACTTGTTCCAAGAATCAATACTATTTTTAGGCAAAGATGAAAACCACGCTTAGCACGATCTCTAGCGAATGTGGCGCCCTCGATTCAATCGTACACTAATCATGCGCAAATGTATGCGATCAAGATCAAGACTCACGGAAGATATCACAACACAACTCTACAAATAAATTAAGTCATACAAGCATCATAATACAAGCGAGGGCCTCGAGGGCTCGAATACAAGTGCTTTCGATCATAGGCGATTCAGCGGAAGCAACAATATCTGAGTCTGGACATAAGTTAAACAAGTTTGCCTTAAGAAGGCTAGCACAAAGCGGGATCTGAGATCGAAGAGGAGCAGGCCTCTGCCGGGATCCTCTAAGTTACTCTGAGTCGTCGTCGGTGGGCTGCTGCGTAGTAGTAGGCACCTCCAGAGTAGTAGTCGTCATTGGTGGTGGCGTCGGCAGCTGGGCTCCATCGTGCAGTTGCAGCAATCGAGTAGAGATAGGGGAAAAGGGGAACAAGGCAACCGTGAGTACTCATCCAAAGTACTGCTTAAAGCAAGGAGCTACACTACATATGCATGGATATATGTGTAAAGGCCATATCGATGGACTGAAGCTGCAGAATGCCGAGAATAAGAGGGGATAGCTAGTCTTAACAAAGACTAAACACGGACACCGGTCTTGCAACAAAGAGAAGAGGACAACGGAAGTCCTCCAAGTAACATCATATAGCAATAATCCTACCGGCAATCCCTGCTCATATCCACGGCGAGGCGACCACGGTTGTATCGGCACTTGGAAGGGTGTGTTTTATCAAGTATCCGGTTCTAGTTGTCATAAGCTCAAGGTACAATTCCAAGTCGTCCTGTTACGAAGATCACGACTATTGAATAGATTAACTTCCTGCAGGGTGCACCATCTTACCCAGCACGCTTGATCCCATTTGGCGGACACACTTTCTGGGTCATGCCCGGCGCGGAAGATCAACACGTCGCAGCCCTACCTAGGCACAACAGAGAGGCCAACACGCGGTCTAAACCTAAGCCGCGAAGTGCAGGCCCATCATACGAGCACACACAAGACGTTCGCGTCTGTGACCGAAGCAGACCTAGCCCAGAGCGTTCCAGTCCAATCCGGGCGGCCGCTCGTCATTGACGTCTGAAGTACCGGTGATACCACACGGCGGGATACCCATAACTACTCCGCGTAGATGGTTAGTGCGTATAAGCTCGTAGCCAACTCGGATCAAATACCAAGACCTCGTTAAGCGTGTTAAGTAACATGAGCGCCCGAACAGGCCAGGCCCACCTCTCTCCTAGGCGGTCTCAACCTGCCTGCCGCTCCGCCATAAAGTAACGATCGGGGCCGTCGGGAACCCAGGCCCACCTCTACCGGGATGGAGCCACCCGTCCTTTCAGCCCCCATCTCCGAGCAGTACCACAGGTAATGTAATAGTGTAAAGTATATAGTATATACCGTGATCACCTCCGAAGTGATCACAGCCCGATAATATAGCATGGCGGACGGACAAGAATGTAGGGCCCTTGATGGAACACTAGCATCCTATACTAAGCGATAGGATAGCGAGATAAAGGTAACAACTTGATAGTAACAAGGACGAGCTATGCAGCGGTATAGGATATCGAAAGCGGTAACATGTTACACTACTCTAATGCAAGCGAGTGTAGATAAGAGTAGGCGATATCGGTGATCGGGGGCTTGCCTGGTTGCTCTGGCAAGAGAGAGGGTCGTCGGTGGCGTAGTCGATCACGAGGACATCGACATCGATCTCGGGGTCTACCGGAGAGAAGGGGAAAAGCGATAAGCACATAGCGAGCAAGTGCATAACAGGACAATGATGCGAGCTAGGCGTGTTCTAACATGGCGCTAAGTGATCTTGGCGAAGAAACATCAGGAAAGTTTTCCGGTTCCGGACGTCTGTCAGACAGATGAACCGGAGAGGAAAGTTTGCAGGTTTGATAGGTTAGGGGTGTGTGGCGGACGAACGGACTGCGTGCTCGAATTCGTCTCGTCGCTCTGAGCAACTTTCATGTTGAAAATATTTTCATCCGAGCTACGGATTATTTTATATTAATTTTTAAAGTTTTAAATCATTTTCTAATTTATTAATTATTAATTAAATCAACATTATCCAGAATAGTGTTCACGACGTCGGCATGGCGTCGGCGATCAATATTGACCGACCGCTGACTGGTCAACTGACAGTGGGCCCGTTCGTCATTGTCTTAGACTAACTAAGCTGGTTTAATTAGTTTAATTAAGTAATTATGTTAATTTAACAGATTTAATTAAGTTAATTAATTATCTAATTAATTAATTAATTAATAGTTTTCTAATTAATCTTCTATTTATTTCTATTTTATTTTTTTTATTTTTTTATATGGGGCGTGGGGCCTGTGGTGATGGACGGGGGGCTTCGCGGTGGCCACTGGTATGAGCACCCGGCCCGATTGGGCAAGGCCCAGATCGGCGAGGCGCCCGGCCACGGCACGGCAAGCAAGCTGGACGACAGCAATGGCGAGTGGCGAGCCTGGCCTTGAGCCCAATCTGAGGCGTCAGCGAGTGTGCAGGAAAGCGAGCACTGGCGGGAATGACTCGGGCACGGGAGGGGGGCTCGGCGCGCGAGGCGAGTGGGGCACGGTGAGAGCGTGCTCACAGCGGCGCGATGTGGGGGCGTCTACCGTCAGGCGGTGACATGGCGAGACCGGGCGAGAGGAGGAGAGGCCCAGGGCCTCACCGGCGTTGATGGGGAGAGGCGCCGAGGCTTGGGGAAGCGGCGTGGGGAAAACGAAGCGGCCGGCGGCAGTTGTGATGGGGTCAAGGCGGTCCGGCGGCGATGAGGGTCGGTGAAGGCCGTTGGAAGGAGGGCAGGGACGGCGGCAGTCCGCGTGGCGTAGGAGCTCGATCGTGGAGGAGAGGCGAAGAGCAGGCGCGGCGGCGGTGTCGTCGAGCACCGGCGAGTGCGGCGAAGGTCGAGTCGGTGATGAGGCAGGCCACGGCGAAGCGGCGCCGAGCGGCAGATCCTCGAGCAGCGGCGCGTGGTGGCGGTGGTGGTGGCGAGGCGGACGGGACGGCCGGTGGAGAAGAGCGAAGCGGCGGCGGCAGCGTCGTCGGCTCGGGCGGCGTGGCGGCGGCGGCGGGGCGAAGCGGGGTCCGAGGTCGGGGGCAGGGGTCGGGAGGTTTCATCCCGATCCAGATCGGGATCGGGGAGAGGGAGGAGGCGTGGGGAGCGAGTGGGGGGTGAGTGGCACGATGGGCTAGGGTTTGAGGTCGAGGATAAGGGAGTGGGGTGGGCGGTTGGGCCTTTTGGCTGATGGCTTTCTTGGCTAATTGGGCCATTCGGCTGAGGGGAGGAGGGGTCCTTCCTTTTTTTTTTTGCTTTCTATTTTGTTCCTTTTCCTTTTATTTATTTTCTTTTACTGTTTTAATTCAACTTAGGGCATATAAGTATTTTATAAATTTGTGTTTTCTTTAGTATAATTACCTATGTAATATTTGGCACTAACCGAACATTTTGTTTTGATGTTTGAAAACTTTTGATGTTTGACAATATTTAAATTTTGAATTTGAAAGTTTCGAACCGACGCGAGATTATTAGCAGTAACCGAGGTGACGTGTCCTCATTAACGCGGGATTACTGTAGCCCAATTATCCGGGCGTCACAAATCTCCTCCACTACAAGAAATCTCGTCCCGAGATTTAAGAGGGGAGTAAGGGGAAAGTTCTGGTTACGATATTCTAACGGACCTTCTCGAAGAAGTTAATTCCTTTCGTTGATGTCTTCAATCCTTTATTCCGATGTATCATGATAAACTTGTCACCATTTCTTCGGGAACTCCATCGTACTTACGAAAGGTAAGGGGCAGCTCACTACGACATAATGCTTTTAAAGGAAACAAACTGGGGTTAACCCATGAATTAGTATAAAATTTATCTCTCGAGTTGAACATATGAAATACCTCGAGAGTAAGGTGCGAAGGTACCATAATAGGCTCAAGCGGGTAGGTAGTTGCGAAGCTTGAACCAGAGTGAGAAAGGGGTTGAGTAGCGAGAGTAAGTATCGCGTCGATACGAGGATTGATCAGCAGGCAAGTGGCCCGTGAATTACATACAAGGTCAAGCGTGAGAATAACCCGACAGCGAGGGGTGTACAGGAGAGTCAGGTTTCGATCTGTGAAACTGTGGGTTATGGGCCCACCATGTGGTTAAAAGTAGAAAGGTTGGTGACATCTTGCACGATCATGCAAGCAAGGCATGTCAGAGGAGAGTCTGAGGGTCATGTCGGCAACAACATAGATACCAAGGGCGAGGGACGAAGAGAACCATTTTCCTGCTCGTTGAACGAGGCGGACCAATAGGCAAGGTTCTCGTCCATCGGTGGTTACCGGAATGTCATCAACAATAGTAATAGGGTCTTACTGACAGAGTTGTACATCGAGGTGTTTACCTAAGCAAGGGATTATCACTGCTTAGATTATATATATCCCAAGAAAGGTTCAAACAACCAATGGAAAGTAAAATATGATTATCATATTAAACAGAACAATGGGAAGGAAAATGTGTTTAAACACATATTTCAGGGGTATATCCTTCCCAAGGACAAGCAGAGCAGGATATCCATGACAGGATATTAAGTAGAAAACCATTTAGGTAAAGGGGAAGGCATCTCATGATATTACCCATGCAACGGTGTTAGGATAAATGATAAATAAAATTTAGCATCGTGCTTCAAATGTTCCTGTTGCAAATCGGAGTACCATTGACATGCTTCTAGATAGCAATGACATGGTCTTCAGGTGAAGATCAGACTTTGGAAACACGAAGGATCCATCAGGAATAACTTGTAGAACCATTATTGCAATTCCCTCAAGGATGAGTGGATAACCCTGCTGAAAAGGAATCTATATTGATAGGTCCTCCGGCAGGAAGTGCTAGGCATGACATCATGCTACCGGTTCATCAAAGGACCAATAACATAACTCTTGGAAAGTTGTCCCAACCATCATATCTGACCGAGATTCAGATCCGATTGGTGTAAAGATACATCGGACTCGGGATGTCCGAGAGGAAAAGGTGCAACATAATTTGACGAGATGACATTGTAAGATTCTCGGGGAAATGAACTATGAAGTGATTTCCGTTAACAAGAGTCCATCATTAACCCAAGGAGAGGGCAAGGAGGTGTCTGGTGAACTCAACGGCAATTTACCGAGATTCCCAAAAGATAGACTCCCACATTTAAGTGAACAAGGAGATAACATTTGTCGGATCAAATGATATAAGGAAGTATGCTCGAGGAAAACATACACAAGTAAACATTGGTTGAAAGGTGCGCCCGATGGGTTGGGTTGCGACCAATGTCGAATGGTGATTCAATAATCGATAGTCTAAGAATTTCACATCAAAGCAAGAGGCTTGTTAAAGGGCAGAATTCAAACAGCACCGTTCACTTGTTGGTACACCGGTTGGAAGCAACACGGGGACCAAGAAAGAATGGTGATGGTGAGAAGCATCTCAATACCAAGAATTTCTTAAGAGGTGGGGCAGTCCTCACAACATCCTTGATATTAACAGATGGTAATACTCCAAGGTAAAGAAGAACAAATGCTGGATAGCAAGGAACTCAAGGTATAACACCAAACATGAACAAGCTTGTGTTGGTGGGAAGGCAATAAAGTGGTCGATGATGATACAATTCATCGAGGGCAAGGATGGTATTTCTCATCATGAATTCAATTGATATCCTGGATGAGCTCAGAATGTTGACGATCACGACACCTTTGTCACGAGAGTTCATGATGATGTAATCGATCGGCGACGACATCAAGTCAAAGTAATGATGAAGTGAAAGGTTATTGGAACCAAGGGTACGACACAAGCTCGAAACCAAGCTTGTTGTTCAAGGCGAAATGATATGACGATGAGGATCGACGTAAGGTTAATTCATCGTCGAAAATTGTGCTCCTAGAAGAAGGAACGGGTAGTACAGTTAAAACCATCACCACAAAGATATAGCCGACAGGCTAGGAATGGCGTGGTCAGGTACAAACTCGTACTTATAGAAGCTTACTAAAGAGTTGTTGAACCGTCGTGCGGACTCGGTTCAGTTATCGGTGTCTTTGAGTGTTTAATAACTCAGAGCCCGTGAAAAATTGGAAACGGTGGGAAGGTAGCACTTGATGAAGAACTCATAAGAAGTTATGCAGTTCCATGATGATCTCGAGATACCAGGGGGTAATACTCGACACAAGATCAAAGTAAAGGTTGGACTGGTGTATTGATCCATAGAAGACAATTGTTTTAACTTGTCCGAGAAATGTGATCAAAGAAGAACAATCATGGTCGGAACCACGATTGCAAAAGGCCAGATCCTAGATATAAGATGAACTTATACCGAAAGAATAATTCTTTTAAGAGAAGCTTTAATGATAAGCTATACATCGTGTCCATGGGCATGAACACAAGTTCAAGGTCGACTCCCACTTCTTCAATGTATAACCTTCCATTCACTTCTCGCTTTGATAAAGGCATTAGTGTTGAAAGTTTTACCTGGTGAAATACCAGATGAGTATGACTCGTGAAAACTTCCGAGTTCACACATATAAAGGAAGACATAGGTTCAACCCGGCAGGGTATCATGGAAACATATATCACAAGCTTCAATAGTAAATACCACCAGCTCAAAGCGGAGCATGGTTGGCAAAAGGAAGGATACAATTTACCAAAGGCATAATGTATCGGAGAAGGAACTCACAAAGTGATTAATTATGAAGGACACTGTCAGATAATAATCCAATAGTGGATATGGCGGTCCACAAGGGATCTGACGTGAGCATCAGTACTCAACTAGAGGAAGAAGAATGCAAGGAGATCAAATTATAGAAACAACTGACTAACTCAATTGTCAAATGCAAAGGAATTATGATTCCCAATTCAAGGGATCAGAAGCAATGCTCTGATTAGGGATGGATAAGTTGAATAGCCTTAGGGTACAATCAACGACAATTGGATTGGTCGAGAACCAATTCCAGTTAAAAGAATGGCATCTCAGCCGGAAAGGTAATTTATAAGGATCAATGATGATTATGGTATTCATGAAACATATTGAGTCAACAGACTCAAAATGGTAATGACAAGGAATGTCAATATGACTAAGAGACTTATGGGATTAACCATAATGCAAGCAAGCAAAAATTTCAAGAGCCAAAGGCTCCAGAGGATTCGGAAGATCGAATAGTATTTTGAAGTCTTTTGTGAAACACATGAACAAGCTGGGGTTGGCGGATACTCGACAAGTCACGAGGTTTATTTGAAGGGGTATTCATGTGGCAAAGACTGCTAGGCAGTAGGCACAAGGTATTCTCGGATCAATAGAGAAAACTTCGGGGTATCTTGTAATAACAAGATCACTGGGGAATGATCGTATGAATGGCAAGGGTAAGTAGTTATCCATATGGATTTATCGGTGGTCAGGAATAGCAAAAGTGATGAGCACAAAGTCTCGAGAGAACATCAGAGAGTATCTTCGGAATCTTCTGATTAGCAGCCGATCTTCTGAAGTGAGGGGCTCTCCGGGAGAAAGTACTTGCGAGAACCTAAAGTTAGTTTTGTTTTTAGCAAAATCATTTAACCCGAACAGAAGAGAGTTTCAGAATCCCAGAGTAAAGATCGAGGAGTAAAAGATCCTAATACAACCCAATGGCGACGTGGGCCCGTAAGGCACACATCCAAGTTAGTAAAAGTTTTGCAATGTCTAGACTCGACTTCGCCAAGGAGTTGGAAGGGGATTCCTACAGCGATCGGCTCGATACCAACTTGGCGCCCTCGATTCAATCGTACACTAATCATGCACGCAAATGTATGCGATCAAGATCAGAGACTCACGGAAGATATCACAACACAACTCTACAAATAAATTAAGTCATACAAGCATCATAATACAAGCCGGGGGCCTCGAGGGCTCGAATACAAGTGCTCGATCATAGTCGAGTCAGCGGAAGCAACAATATCTGAGTCTGAGACATAAGTTAAACAAGTTTGCCTTAAGAAGGCTAGCACAAAGCGGGATACAGATCGAAGAGGAGCAGGCCTCCTGCACAGGATCCTCCTAAGTTACTCCTGGTCGTCGTCGGTGGGCTGCTGCGTAGTAGTAGGCACCTCGAGTAGTA
This sequence comes from Aegilops longissima, assembly GCA_021605205.1. Taxonomy (NCBI): domain Eukaryota; kingdom Viridiplantae; phylum Streptophyta; class Magnoliopsida; order Poales; family Poaceae; genus Aegilops; species Aegilops longissima. The sequence goes on from JAHIAM010004613.1 coordinate 24,373, forward strand.
GTCGTCATTGTTGGTGGCGTCTGGCAGCTGGGCTCCATCGTGCAGTTGCAGCAATCGAGTAGAGATAGGGGAAAAGGGGAACAAGGCAACCGTGAGTACTCATCCAAAGTACTGCAAGCAAGGAGCTACACTACATATGCATGGATATATGTGTAAAGGCCATATCGATGGACTGAGCTGCAGAATGCCGAATAAGAGGGGATAGCTAGTCTTAACAAAGACTACGCTCGGACACCGGTCTTGCAACAAGCGAAGAGGACAACGGAAGTCCTCCAAGTAACATCATATAGCAATAATCCTACCCGGCAATCCCTGCTCATATCCACGAGCGAGAGCGACCACGGTTATATCGGCACTTGGAAGGGTGTGTTTTATCAAGTATCCGGTTCTAGTTGTCATAAGCTCAAGGTACAACTCCAAGTCGTCCTGTTACGAAGATCACGGCTATTGAATAGATTAACTTCCTGCAGGGTGCACCATCTTACCAAAGACGCTTGATCCCATTTGGCGGACACACTTTCTGGGTCATGCCCGGCCGCGGAAGATCAACATGTCGCAGCCCTACTGGGGCAACAGAGAGGCCAACACGCCGGTCTAAACCTAAGCAGCGAGGGTGCAGGCCCATCGCCTCGAAAGCACACACACGTTCTTCGTCTGTGCCGGAAGCAGACCTAGCCCAGCGAGCGTTCAGTCCAATCCGGTAGCGCCCGCTCGTCGTTGACGTCTGAAGTGCCGGCTGATACCACGGCGCGGGAGACCCATAACTACTCCCGTAGATGGTTAGTGCGTATAAGCTCGTAGCCAACTCAGATCAAATACCAAGACCTCGTTAAGCGTGTTAAGTAACATGAGCGCCGAACAGGCCAGGCCCACCTCTCCCTAAGCGGTCTCAACCTGCCTGCCGCTCCGCCATAAAGTGTGATCGGGGGCGTCGGGAACCCAGGCCCACCTCTACCGGGATGGAGCCACCCGTCCTTTCAGCCCCATCTCCGAACAGTACCACGGTAATGTAATAGTGTAAAGTATATAGTATATACCGTGATCACCTCCCGAAGTGATCACAGCCCGTAGTATAGCATGGCGAGCGGACAAGAATGTAGGGCCACCGATGGAACACTAGCATCCTATACTAAGCGGTAGGATAGCGGATAAAGGTAACAACAGTAGTAACAAGGACAAAGCTATGCAGCGATATAGGATATCTGAAAGCGGTAACATGTTACACTACTCGAATGCAAGCGGTGTAGATAAGAGTAGGCGATATCGGTGATCAAGGGGGCTTGCTGGTTGCTCGGCAAGAGAGAGGGTCGTCGGTGGCGTGGTCGATCACAGGACATCGACATCGGTCTCGGGGTCTACCGGAGAGAAGGGGGAGAAGCAGATAAGCACATAGCGAGCAAGTGCATAACGGGACAATGAGCGAGCTAGGCGTGTTCTAGCATGGCGCTAGGCGGTACTAGCGAAGAAACATCAGGAAAGTTTTCCGATTCGGACGTCTGTCAGACAGATGAACCGGAGAGGAAAGTTTGCAGGTTTGATAGGTTAGGGGTGTGTGGCGGACGAACGGACTGCGTGTCCGAATTCGTCTCGTCGCTCTGAGCAACTTTCATGTTGAAAATATTTTCATCCGAGCTACGGATTATTTTATATTAAATTTAAAGTTTTAAATCATTTTCTAATTTATTAATTATTAATTAAATCAACATTATCCAGAATAGTGTTCGCTGACGTCAGCATGATGTCAGCAGTCAATGTTGACCGTTGACCTGGTCAACCTGACAGGTGGGCCCGTTCGTCATTGTCTTAGACTAACTAAGCTGGTTTAATTAGTTTAATTAAGTAATTATGTTAATTTAACAGATTTAATTAAGTTAATTAATTAATAGTTTTCTAATTAATCTTCTATTTATTTCTATTTTTTTTATATGGGGCGTGGGGCCTGTGGTGATGGACCGGGGGCTTATGGTGGCCTGGCCTTGAGCACCCGGCCCGATTAGGCAAGGCCCAGATCGGCGAGGGAGGCCACACGGCAACAAGCCAGGACGACGCAGCGGCGGTGGCGAGCACTGTGTGAGCCCCAATCTGAGGCGTCGGGCGAGTGTGCAGGAAGGCGAGCACCAGGCGGGAATGACTTCGCACGGGAGGGGGGGGCTCGGCGCAGAAGGCGAGTGGGGCACGGTGAGCGTGCTCACATGGCCGCGGCGTGTGGGGGCGTCTACCGTGCGGTGACCATGGCGAGACCGGAGGCAGAGGAGGGGAGAGGCCCAGGGCCTCACCAGCGTTGATGGGGAGAGGGGGGCGTCGAGGCTTGGGGAAGCCGGCGTGGGGAAGACGAGGAAGCGACCGCGACGGTTGTGATGGGTCGAAGCGGTCGAGCGGCGGCGAGTCGGTGAAGGCCGTTGGAGAGGAGGACGGGGACGACGGCAGTCCGGCGAGGCGTAGGAGCTCCGGTCGTGGAGGAGGGCGAAGACGGGCGGCGACGGCGGTGTGCGTCGAGGCGCCGGCGAGGTGCGACGGGGTCGGGGTCGGTGATGAGGCAGGCAGGCGTGGCGGCGCCAGCGACGAGATCCTCGAAGCAGCGTGGTGGCGGTGGTGGTGGCAGCGAGGCGGACGGGACGGCCGGTGGAGAAGAAGCGAGGAAGCGGCGGCGGCGTCGTGGGGCTCCGAAGGCGGCGTGGCGGCACGACGGCGGGGCGGGCGATGTCGGGGTCGAGGGGGCAGGGGTCGGGGAGGTTTCATCCCGATCGGATCGGGATCGGGGAGAGGGAGGAGGCGTGGGGAGCGAGTGGGGGGTGAGTGGGCACGATGGGCTAGGGTTTGGGGTCCAGGATAAGGGAGTGGGGTGGGCGGTTGGGCCTTTTGGCTGATGGCTCTTTGGCTAATTGGGCCATTCGGCCCGAGGGAGGAGGGTCCTTCCTTTTTTTTTGCTTTCTATTTTGTTCCTTTTCCTTTTATTTATTTTCTTTTACTGTTTTAATTCAACTTAGGGCATATAAGTATTTTATAAATTTGTGTTTTCTTTAGTATAATTACCTATGTAATATTTGGCACTAACCAAACATTTTGTTTTGATGTTTGAAAACTTTTGATGTTTGACAATATTTAAATTTTGAATTTGAAAGTTTTGAACTGACGCGAGATTATTAGCAGTAACCGAGGTGACGTGTCCTCATTAACGCGGGATTACTGTAGCCCAATTATCCGGGCGTCACAGCGAAAAAGGAAATAGCTTCAATTTAATGACATCATTATCGACATCTTTTTTCTTTTGCATATCACATAAATCAACGAAGCTATTCAGATGAGTAGCGGCATCTTCACTAGGAAGGCCGGCGAATTGATCTTTCATAACAAGATTCAACAAAGTAGTATTGATTTCACAAGATTCAGTATTGGCAAGAGGAGCAATCAGAGTGCTAAGGAAATCATTATTATTGGTATTGGTGAAGTCACACAATTTGGTAGCATCTTGAGCCATTGCGACAAGCAAGCAATCCAACACACGAGCAAACAAAAGGCAACGAGAAAAAGAGGAGGAGATTGGGAAAGAGAGGGCGAATAAAATGGCAAGGGTGAAGTGGGGGAGAGGAAAACGAGAGGCAAATGGCAAATAATGTAATGCGAGAGATAGGGATTGTGATGGTACTTGGTATGTTGAATTTTGCGTAGACTCCCCAGCAACGGCGCCAGAAATGGCTCGTTGACGAGAGTCAAATCTTGACTTGACTTCGCGTAAGCTTCCCCGACAACGGCGCCAGAAATCCTTCTTGCTACGTCTTGAGCTTGCGTTGGTTTTCCCCGAAGAGGAGAGGATGATGCAGCAAAGTAGCGTAAGTATTTCCCTCAGTTTTGAGAACCAAGGTATCAATCCGATGAGGAGGCCACGACAAGTCCCTCGTGCCTGCACAAAACGATAGCTACTCACAACCAACGCGATTAGGGGTTGTCAATCCCTTCACGGTCACTTACGAGAGTGAGATCTGATAGAGATAATATTTTTGGTATATAGATGTAAAGTGAAAAGTAAGAAGCAAAGTAAAAACAAGGCAAGTATAAAAGTGATGGAGATTGATATGATGAGAATAGACCCGGGGGCCATAGGTTTCACTAGTGGCTTCTCTCAAGAGCATAAGTATTCTACGGTGGGTGAACAAATTATTGTTGAGCAATTGACAGAATTGAGCATAGTTATGACATGATCTAGGTATGATCATGTATATAGGCATCACGTCCGTGACAAGTAGATCGAAACGATTCTGCATCTACTACTATTACTCCACTCATCGACCGCTATCCAGCATGCATCTAGAGTATTAAGTTAAAAACAGAGTAACGCCTTAAGCAAGATTACATGATGTAGAGGAATAAATTCATGCAATATGATAAATACCCATCTTGTTATCCTCGATGGCAACAATACAATACGTGCCTTGCAACCCTTTCTGTCACTGGGTAAGGACACCGCAAGATTGAACCCAAAGCCATACACTTCTCCAATTGCAAGAACACCAATCTAGTTGGCCAAACCAAACGGATAATTCAAAGATACTTGCAAAGATAACTCAATCATACATAAAATAATTCAGAGAAGATTCAAATATTATTCATAGATAAGCTGGATCATAAACCCACAATTCAACGGTCTCAACAAACACACCACAAAAAGAAGATTACATCGAATAGATCTCCACGAGAGAGGGGGAGAACATTGTATTGAGATCCAAAAAGAGAGAAGAAGACATCTAGCTACTAGCTATGGACCCGAAGGTCTAAAGTAAACTACTCACACTTCATCGGAGAGGCTATGGTGTTGATGTAGAAGCCCTCTGATACGTCTCCAACGTATCTATAATTTTTGATTGCTCCATGCTATATTATCTACTGTTTTAGGAAATATTTGGCTTTATTATCCACTTTTATATTACTTTTGGGACTAACCTATTAACCGGAGGCCGAGCCTAGATTTCTTTGTTTTATGCCTATTTGGTGTTTGAGGAAAAGGAATATCGAGACGAGTCAAAAGCGGAACAAAATCAAGCTGGAGAAGTTATTTTGGAAGGAAAGCAACCAGGGAACTTGGAGTGCACGTCAGGGGAGATACGGGCTGCCCACGAGGGTGGGGGGCGCGCCCACCCCCCTAGGTGCGCCTCCTGCCTCGTGGGGCCCCCGTAGCTCCACCGGCGTACTCCTTTCACCCATATATACCGTCGTACCCTAAAACTTCCGAGCAGAAGATAGATCGGGAGTTCCGCGCGCAAGCCTCTGTAGCCACCAAAACCTCTCGTGAGCCCGTTCCGGCTCCCTGCTGGGAGGAACCCATCACCGGTGGCCATCTTCATCATCCCAGCGCTATCCATGACGAGGAGGGATTAGTTCACCCTCGGGGCTGAGGGTATGTACCAGTAGCTATGTGTTTGATCTCTCTCTCTCTCTCTCTCTCTCTCTCTCTCTCTCTCTCTCTCTCTCTCTCTCTCTCTCTCTCTCTCTCTCTCTCTCTCGTGTTCACTCTCAAGTTCCTCTATGGCACGATCTTGATGTATCCCGAGCTTTGCTATTGTAGTTGGATCTTATGATGTTTCTCCCCCTCTACTCTCTTGTGATGAGTTGAGTTTCCCCTTTGAAGTTATCTTATCGGATTGAGTCTTTTATGAGAACACTTGATGTATGTCTTGCCGTGCTTATCCATGGTGACAATGGGATATCATGTGCCACTTGATGTATGTTTTGGTGACCAACTTGCAGGTTCCGCCCATGAACCTATGCATAGGGGTTGGCACACGTTCTTGATTCTTCGGTAGAAACTTTGGGGCACTCTTTGAAGTACTTTTATGTTGGTTGGATGAATCAGAGATTGTGTGATGCATATCGTATAATCATGCCCACGGATACTTGAGGTGACAATGCAGTATCTAGGTGACAT